>MPUH01000313.1:0-67190 GCA_001970955.1 Stentor coeruleus | reverse complement strand
GGTTAGCATAATTAATAATTCACTAGGCATTTAAGCGCGTGCTTTCAGCTGATTATTCTTTTAAATCCTTAATTTTATTATCCAATTACTATAGGAGATTTAATTAAATCCTATATTTACTCGAGTTTTTACTTTGAAGTATTTATTTAAGAATTTTACTTAAAATATTATGAAACTAGCTAAACAACAATTCTAAGCATCCATAGTTTTAAGATTATAAATTGATAAAAAATACATAACATTGATTTGCATTTTAAAAATCATTTTTATAATTTTCTTATCATAATCTTTGAAATCATTTTCAAATATTTGTTTTTTTGCTTATCTTTTCTCATATTAAGCCTTAAATTCCTTTCTTAATCTCATAATTCTTATCTAAAACTTGCTTTTATCTTATTCTAACATAAACGCTAATATAGCATCTATTCAGTCAAATCACAATAACTTAAAATCCAAAAAACTTTAGCATAAATACCTAATTTTCCAAATTAATCAATCTTAATCCTATTTTTCTTTTCTCAGCATATAAATCAGCATTCTAAAGATTTTCTTATATAATTTATCCAAAAATATAAAATTTCTTCATGCAATACTTACAAAAATATATTTTAAGCTAAGCATGCAAGCATAATTTAATTATAAATGGGGTGTAGTTTTTCTAATCCCTGCGAGGAGGTAATCCAATCCTTTAACCTGACAAACGAAGAAAATAGAAGACAAGAAGAAACTCGTCAACATAATCCAGACCCTGTAGGAGAAGAATCTTTAAAGCATATCAGCTATATACCTTTTTTGTCTGACAGTAAGCCAAGGCTCTCTGAAGATCCAAGCATGTTTAAAATGCTCCAAGATATTTAAAGCATCCATGATTAAGCATTAAAGGTAATCTTTTTTACCTTAGCATTGTGGATTGAATAATGAATAAATTAATATTTTTGAAGGATGTGAAAATTGCTTAGAACAAAAATTTTAACTTTTAAGGAAATGCAATATTTGGTTAAATTATTAAATAAGGTTTTGAAAGGTAATGAGATGATGAAAAGGTGTAAAAATAGATGGGTCATGTGAATATTATTTTGAATATTTCAATTGATGAATGTATATGTTTAAATATTTTATGAAATAACTTATAAATTAACTATAGGTTTGCTTTTTGTTGTTGTTTAAAGATAATTAATTAGTGAATAGAGATCCAGGGATTTTATATAAAATATTATAGCTTATGTATGAAATTATGCAGAATAAGAAATTGTGATTAGAATATTTTCTAGGACTTTATTTGGTGCTCTTCAGGAAGGCTAGAAAATTAACTATTTTTATATGAGACATGCATTTCAGATCAAAATTATTTTATATCAAACCTAGTTTTAATAACTTTCTCTTTATATTTAGATTTTTTTTAAGTTTATTTACTTAACTTTATAAATCATTAAGCTCTGATAGTAATTGTCGGATGCTAAAATATTAATTATTAAACTTATCAAAAGCTTAATAAATATCAATAAGTACTCAAAATAATATAAGGGGATCTAGCTCAAATGGTAGAGCGCTTGCTTAGCATGCAAGAGGCACTGGGATCGATGCCCAGGCTCTTCATTTTTTCTCAGCATTAATTATTTTTATTTTAACAAAAGCTTACTCTTTTAAAAACTTCAATATCTTAAGAACTAACTTTTTATGAAATTTAAAACATATAGTTCTGGCATAAAAATCAAAGACTACTTTAATTTTAGGAATTTATAGGATAGTAATGAAAAACAATACTTTTAATAGATTAAAAAGTAAAATAAGAATTATTCTATGAAATATAGCATCAGTAATTTATTTTAGTAATACACAAAGCTTCGATTATATTTATAAGACCATAAAAATATGAGCTTTTTCTAAATGCGAAATATTATTCTAACTGCCAATAAGTTTTTACTTAGTTATATAATATCTTTTCTGCTTAGCATTAGTTATTATCCTGCTCAATGTCTCTCATCTGTTTTATTTTGCTCTTATTTCTAGTCTTCAAAGAAAGATCTATTCAAAGTTCTTTATCCATACATATTTATAGGTACCATTGATTATTTTGATAGTTTTCTGCCATAAGTTTTTCAATCTCAAAATTATTAGCAATCTTACCAAGAACTTAAACTTCGTTGTTCCTGATAACTTTTAATTCTAAGCGTTTTTTATTATTTTCTTCGATTTGCTTAGAAAGTTGTAATGAATACTCTAGTTCAGCTTCTTTATGTTTTTAATATAAATTTTGATGATTTCTTTTTGGTATTTAAGTTTTCTGCTTTATGTATTTTACCCTATTAATCATAGTAAACTCTATTATTTTTAAGAGTTAGCATTGAGCTTTTTTCTTAAAAACTGTCTTGCTATAAATATCTTCAGACATGATCTGTAGGAAAAATAAATTACATTTTTATTTATGATTAAGTCTTGAATTATGGCTAATTAGAGCTAAATCATTATGGGTTGACTTTTTTGTGTAGATATTTTAAGATGAACTTCGATAATCAATGCTTTTTAGAGTCCGAGTGGACTATTTCTCTATAAGTCTCTTGAATCATTTTCTGCAGGAGAAAAAGTAAACTTACAAAAAATCTCTTTGATGGGTTGAGTTTGCAGAGAAGTATCTCCTCAAGTTCATCTAAGTCCCTTATAGTGATTTTAGTTTGATTTATCATAAAAAGTTTTATTTTCTCAGAGATTGTAAGTCTTTTTTCACAGGAATCATAAATTTCGCCAAAAACTAATCAAGCAGTTCATTAAAATCTTTCCTTTTTTCGTTTGTTTCCAAATTAGTTATTATATAAAAAAATTCTGCTGTTAACCTAAATTTCAAAGTCAAAATTCCAAAAACTAAATCTCAAAACCAAAATTGAAAAAATACAAAATTTATTAAATATATTAATAACAGAATATAAAAATTATAATCTGATTTTTGTTTTGAATTTTGTAGGATGCGAACAGTTTATATAATAACAAAATTAAACTTTTACTGAGAATATTTACTTGAAATGGAAGATGAAGATGTCAAGGGGAAACTAGCTTATGAGAGCTTCCCTGAAAGGAGTTGGGAAGAAATTGATAAAAGCTTGCATTTACTTAGAGATGTCAAGTATAAGTTTACCAGATGTGCAGAAGAGTGTTATTCACAAGGTCCTGAAAATTTATCTATTTGGGAAAATGTGAGAAACTCTTGTGTTCAGACTTGTCAAAACGCTCACGATTCAATCTTTTCAGTTTTTACATCAAATTTTTCTCCTAATCGTGATACTTGTTTGCATTGCGCATTAGACTGTGGGACTGAGTACCCTATTTCTAAATATGGGGAAGAAGACCTTAGAATATGCGAAGAAAAATGCTATGAAAAATTTTACAAAGATATGGTTGAAATGAATCAGGCGTTGGAAAATAAATACCAAAGTGTTTATCTACAGAAATATAAGCATTACTAATATTTTCATTTGAATTTTTTATATGATGTGCCTTAGCATGTAAATTTTAATATTTTTGAAAAGATGTAGTGTTTGCTACAATAATTACTGAGTCTAATAGGCAATAGTTTTGATATTGCAAAAGAGTAAGCTAATAATAAAGGAACTTGCAAAAGTTTGTGGGGTAATTATTCTTATAGATTTAAATATAAAATGATTTTAATAAATAATTTACACAAAGTTTTATATGAAGGCCAAGTAGATATTCAACCGGTATAGAAGTAGAATGATTAATATTGTAAATTCTAAACTTTTCTAGTTAAATTTCAGAAAATCTTGGAATAAATGCGTTAGCATATAACTAACTTAAATACTTTTATTTTTTCACTTAAATGCTAATAACAGCTCGAAGCTTAAAAATATGAAAAAATTAAGATTAGAGTATGCTTTAACTTTTTATTTAATATAAATATTCATTGTTGATTTGAATATCTTTTATTTATATTACAATTTGATTGTTATTTGTATTATTAATGGAAGTGACTAAGTCAAAAGAGGAGAAAGATCTTTATCTACTTCTTATGGCTAATCTGTTCGATCTTCATCCAAATAAAGCTATACCGGCGATTCCTTGGTTTCATTCTTATAGAAACAAAGCCTCTGAAACTTTAATGGAAGCCTTAAGGAACGCTGGTTTTGTTCACGATAAGTTTGCTAAAAAAGTTATTAAAATACTATTGAATTACAAATCTCAAAACGAAGATGAGAATATGAAAAAAGCATCTTTACTAAGAGAAAGCATAGATATTGCAAATGCTATGAGACTAGCTACAGTAAGTAAAATAATAGAGAATCAGCTAGTTTTTAGGCTAAGAAAAAGTCAATCTATATTTGGTCCTGTAACAATGTTTATTTTATATAAGAAATTTGTGTTTAGTCTAGATGAAGGAGAAGAAGTAAAATTTCCAGTTAAACTTTCTGATAATACTACTGTAAAATTTTCTTTGTTTGGGGATGAAGAAAAATTAAAAATCACTGAAAAACTTATAAGCCTTAGTAAAACACTAGGGAACTTTCATTATTTAAGTGTGATGGAAAAAGGGATAATTGAAGATCAGTTGAACATAAAGTCTGAAGAATATGAAATAATTGTTGATTTCCAGTTATTTATATCCAAATCAGAAAGAGTTAAAAAACTAGCAAGCAAAAATGCAGAGTGCGATGGATTGATGAATGAAATTAATAATAAAGAAAATGTATATGAGAGTTTATTACAAATTTTAAAATTAAGAGAAACTGATGTGGGATATGAATCAACTATTACTGAAGGAAGCATGCGTGACAGGTGCTGTGCTGATTGCATTTTATTTTAAAATTTGTATGATTTTTAAGTTTACCGATATTTGATGAAGCTATTATATTTATTTTATGATCATAGTATTTGTGTTAAGATTTTTAAATTAATTGCCCTAGGAAAAAAATAAAAGTTAAATAAGTAAAAATATGAATGATTTATAGGATAATCACTATAAGAATTTAGTAATGCTATAAGCTTTAATGTAGAAATTCACTTATTTACGAAGTTAAAAATATTTAACTACTTGATTATAATGAATTCTTGAATTTAAGACTTTAATATTACAATTAAAATAAAATATCTTACATCATATTAATTTTTGGCTATACTTAAATGATGCATTAGACTATCATTATTAAATTCCTTTAATTAATTATTATATAGCAGGATCAAATAGTCTAAAAATAAGCTATCTATAAATGATTAATATATATTAATCTTATGCAACTAATTTACTCTATCTATTTTAAGTCATTGTTTACTGTTTTAGCACCATTGTTATCAGCAACCTATATTTAAAAATCAACTTTTTCTTCTATAAAACTATTATTTATTCTCACAAATATAGCATAATTTACAACACTAACTTTTATTTATTCTCACAAATATAGTATAATTTACAGCATTACCTTCATTTTATAGCATTTATTCTCAATACATTCCCATTACTTTAAATCAACTATATGTCTAATAACTAAATAAAAGCAACAAACTTACCATCTTAATTTACTAAAATACTATATCAAACAATAAATAAATTTAATGACTTTCTATATAAAACTCTGAATATAAACCTAATACTTTATAAATACTTACAATTTTAATTCATAGTCACCATTAATTAATATTGTCAAAATGGGCTGTGCAGATTCAAGAGAGCTTGACGAACCAAAAAAACCCGAAGTTTCTGGTAAACCTCACAGGCCAGGAAGAAAAGAAAGGTCATACAGTGCAGAAATAAGTTTAAGTCAAAGTCCAGACATACCTTGTGAGATGCTATACAAGGATGTTGAAAATTCTTTAGGACTTAATTGTTTTTCTGCAGAGAATATCGTCAAGCTTATAAACAGCCACTCTTCATCAAATATAATTACTGAAGAAAATCTTATAAACGTGTTATCTTTGCTAAAAATCAACCGTTCTGAGATTATGAATTTTTATGCGAATTTTAAAATACAAAGGGACAAAAAATCATCAACATACAATACTCAGGCCTTAAAAACTTTAATTATTATAATGGCTCGAGGCAATTTATCAACTAAAGCTCAATTACTATTTGCAAACTATAATTCTAGCTCTGAGCAAGTACTTGATATTTCATCAGTAATGCTAATGATTGAGGATATTATTTTTATAGCTTTAGAAGTAATCCCAAAGCATGCTCTTTTTAATTCCCCTGATAATAGTAAGATTATGAGTGAAATTATAGATTTTCAAGGGTTTAAAAGTGTGATGTCTAACCATTTTCTCATTTTGTTACTAGAAAATAGGAAATTCATAACAAAAGAGCATTTCTTTGCAAAATTCAATAATCATGAAGCAAAAAAACTTGCTAGTCCTCATGGGATGAGAAAATGTTGTTTGGCGTTTAAGGGTAAGACTCATATGAAAAGCTTGACTTCACCGGAGAGAAAATCTAGTAATAAAATTCCAAAAGCTCCGAATGGAAATTGGGGAAAGTTGTTTAAGTAATGGTGTGCTCATAAGATAATGTGAAATAAGAATTAAAGTATTATAGTATAGTGGTGATAAGGAGATAAAATGATTTAGATATTTAAATATAGAGAAAGGCTTACAGTTAATTATTTTAAAAGGAAAGTTGAAGATTAAAGTTAGATTATGGTTGCTTAAATTTCAAAATCTCTAATCATGATGTAAATGCTATTATTGATTTATAACTCTATTAATTATTCTTTAATTCATTCAAGCTTGGAAAATCTGGCCTATTTTGTAAATCACCAAATATAAAAAGTTGCTTTAATAATCAAATTCTCATAATAAAATAAGTAGTTTTTTTCACTTAAATTCTGAATGAATTATAACTTGTGCATATATTCTTCATATCACATGCAATAAAAGGGTGCTAAAGAGTTTTTATCATTCTCCCAACAGTTCTTGCATCTCATTTAGAAGATGATTTGCAAAGTAAATGATCAATTAATTCTTCATTTCTTTTATAATATCTTGTTAGATTCTTTACTAAGTTTTATCTTAAATTAAGATAACTGATTTACTATCTGTATTTATCTTTTCTATTTATTTTATATTACAAATAAATTTAATATTGTCATTTAAAGTAGTTTGATTTTGATTCACAAGTAGGGAAGCTTTTAGACCCATTTAGATTACTTCATTGACATATATTATTTAAGTCATGCATACAGGTAAGTCCTATTATTCAATCATCAATTGATAGTCTTTACTTAAAATACATTAATTTGTAGATGCTTACTGAATTAATTCGATATTTTCTAATCCTTGATAATTTATTTACTTGTCCAGAGAAAAAATCTTACAATTGCTTTAAATATTTATAACCATTTTAATTCTTACTAAGCTGCTACTAAAATCTGAATTTATCTTCAAATAATAGCTTATTCTAGTAGCTTTCTATTCCATAATAAATACTCACACATTTCAGCAATTAAATTTAGTTCAATAGATGCTAACTCTCATATTTTTAATTTAGATTTTCATGACAACGAATGCTTTACCGATATATTTGGTAATGCAATTTGGATTAGATAAAAATTGAAATGCATCTAAAATTTAGAGGTTAATTAACATTTTTATTTTAGGTTTTCACTATCAACTTCAATTTCTTCATGAAATACTGACTGAGTTTGCTTCCAGTTCATCTCTAATTTCTAAGTTTTTTTCATCCATCCTATACTATAAGAAATCTATCCATATTATAAATAATCAAAGAAAATATCTATAAGACTAAGGAAAAGGCATTGAAGAAATCAAACATAAAATCATAATATCTATAGCCTCATCAACCCACGTAAGTTAAATTTAAATAAAAATTAGCATTTCCTAAATATAAATTTTAGCACCCTTTCTATTAAATCTCTAATCAAAATCTGTTTAGGATTCCTAAGTTTAAATTTTCTATTTCATTTCCTTATCTAATATTTCAAGCTCAAAAACTTTCGTATAATTTCAAAAATTATTTCTAATTTAAATAAATAACGCTATATAATTATGGGTTGTCAAGAGACTAAAGAATCCAAAAAAAATTTATCAGCTGGTAGCCTTCAAAGTACTGAAAACCATCTAAATTTTAATTATATTCCATCAAAAAAATTAGATCTTCTGCTCCACAGATACTCATATTCTAGCATAATTCCTGAAAAAAATCTTTTAAAAGTCGTAAGTCTGCTTTCATTAGATTTCAAGGCAAATAAGGATTTCTATGATATGTTTAAAAAATCAAAAAAAACTAGCAATAAAGAAACTCTATTTTGTGCCAGAAAAATATGCACATTAGGAATCATATATGGTTCATCTTCAGAACATGAAAAAATCAAACTTCTTTTTCAGAACTATGACAAAAATACATTAAATGCTTTAACCAGCAAAGAAATAGAAATTTTAGTATTAGATGTAATTTACATAGTCTTAAAAGCTATTCCATCATTTTCAATGTTGTTGTATCCTATGGACTCAGAGCTTTTCAAATTAGTAAAAACATTTAATATGACAAAAGATTACATCAAAGATATTATCATTAATTGCATTATGAATGAAACTGATGAAGTTAATTATAAAGCATTTTTGAAGAGCTTTGAGGGACAGGAAGTTAAATTTTTGATATATCCTAATGAGTTGAGAAAATATTGTATTAGAATTGAGAAGAAAATCAAGTCAATGAAAAAAAGGGGAAATTTAGGCGATGATATTGAGGATAATTTCGAAAAATCATGTCATAAGAAGTTGATATTGAGGAAAAAATACACTGTTGGAATTGCTTAGGATAGTATATAAGTAAAATTAGCTGAATTATTTTAAAATTTTTATTAATCTAGATATTCCTTTTTATGAGTTGTAATTTATATATCTTTTAAGATATTGATAATATTTTCCCCAGCGTTGGTAATCATAAATTTAAGAAGACTTATTTGAGAATTTTACCGAAGGTCTATAAAAATTTATAATATGAGATGTTTTGAAGTTATTGAGAGAAAAAATACTACCAAAAAAATTAAGTTAAAATAGCCTAACTCATGCTTTGTAGAATGAGGAGTTATTTGTTGAAAATGATAATTGAACAAGAAATAAATTGGCTGGGATTGAGAAAGCTAAGATTCAGGCTATAAGTTAAATGGAGATAGGGAGCTTATTTTCAGTTAAGGATAATAAGAAAAAAGATTCTCAGCAATCATTAAGCAAATAAATAAGATAAATTAGCTAAAATTTAGATAAAATATTCAGATAATCTTCAAGTATCATAAATATGGTCTACAATAATATTAACACTAAACTTGCCACCTCCCAAATTATTTTCAATGCTTATTTAACTACAAAAATTCAAAATCCTCTCAATACTAGCAAATTTTATTCATCTTAACTTAAAATATCTAAATTATAATCATAAACCTAACAAATTATTATCAAATTAAAACCAAAGTTCATTAAATACTTCTAAAATAAGCCTATATTTTTACCTAATAAATATGAACGGAGGTTACGAGGAACTTAACGTTGAAGGTCTAGGGCAAAAGCTAGAAGAGATACAAAAAGATAATGAGACAATACGCCGCGAGAACTCGCTATATGAAAGCTACATTAATCGTAATCAAAAGCACGAGCCAATTGAAAATGAAGATGAGGCTAAAGAAGCTGAAAAAAGGCAAAAAACTCGTAAACGTGGCCAACAGCAAGTTCAAGAAGTAAAGACCCTAAGTCTACAAGAAAAACACGACATAGCCACCGCTGAACTTGAAGAGCTCAAAAAAAGCATCCAAGAAGGGCAAAAAAAAAGTGAAGAATTACTAGAATGGCTTAAAGCTGTACTTGATGAAATCGATATTAACATAGCTGAAATCAAAAGAGAAGCCCATGAATTCAAACGTGATATAGTCTTAGGCTCTGAAAACTCTCGGACTGGAAAAATCGTAGCTGAAAAACTCATAAAATATATTGAAGAACGTATAAGGCTTAAAGATACTATCATAAGCAAAAATCATGAAAACAATCAGAAACTAAATAGAAGTATTGCCAAAGAGAAGCTAAAAATCATGAAAAAAGAACAGGCTAATGATGACTTGCAATTCATAGATTTTCATCAACTGCAGATTGAAAATAAGAAATTAGTTCGAGATATTGATGAAAGAAACAAGCAATTATTATCTTTAAAAGTTACATCAGGGAAAAGTACTCAAAGACTTACGCATATTAAAGATATGCTAAGTAAAGAAGAAAAGAAACTTAAAGAACTGACTCAAGAAATTGAAGATGCTGATTACCAGACTGATACAAACATGAAAAATATTCAAAAAGTTAAGAAAATGACCAAGATTATAAATAGGAAACAAAAAAGGTATAAACAGCAGAAAAATGAGTCGGAAAATTTGCCTAGCGTATCAGACTATATTGATCTGAAAAACGAGGAAAGCCAGCTGCTAAAACAGGTTTCCACACTTGAGAGGAAAATAATAATCGCTGAGCCAGGATATGATAAGGCACTTAAGATACTAAATAAACCAGCCTAACTTAGATAAATGTGAATAGTTTATAAACTTCTTAAATGACAAATTATCATGTTGGAGGTGCGGAGGGTGGAAAAGTTGCACTCACCAATTTGCAAAGTTCAGAATTTGTTTAAGAACCAAAGCTTTAATACTTTTACGCTGAGTTTTGAAAATATACTGGCAATTCAAAGTAAAATATAATTTATTGCTAAAATATCATTGTTTAATATTTCTGTGAATAGATTTTTATTCGATATTTTCTTGGACTTTTATCTAAATTTATTCCTTTCTCTAACTAAGAAGCAGAATATATGATTACTACTGATCTTGCTATGAAAGATAATATGACGAAATTGGTGAAGAAATTATTTACCAAGATTTATTTTAAGTGGCACTTGATTTTTATATTAAAAACTAATAATCTTTAAAAATATCGGCTTAACGGTAAAATAAAATCTTATAAAATAGAGCACTTGCTGAACAATTTAATAGATAGAGTAAAATTTTATTAATAGAAAGCTTGCGAAACAGCTTCAAGGAAAAAATCTTATTTCATAAAATGCATATTATAGGAAACTTGCTTAATTGCANATTTTATTAATAGAAAGCTTGCGAAACAGCTTCAAGGAAAAAATCTTATTTCATAAAATGCATAGAAATAGGAATTGAGATTTAATGCGATAAATAGTTTTTTCTATAATGAAAAATTTACTACTCATAGTGTTTTATCTAATAATTTCTTCTATATCTTTAGCTAATTCTAAATCTTCGGCGAAATTTATCATAAACGACTTTACAAGTTCAATCATAGCAGCAAGTTCAGCTTTTTTTATAGGACCTCTGCACTTGATACAATTTTCTTCTGTTAAAACAGTTTTTCTGCATTGATAAGAATTTGAGCATGGAAATCGGATTGATGACACTGTTTGGTTTTTACAGATCTCACATTCTAATAAAAAAAATGCGTTTTCTACAAACTTTTTTTGTTTTTTTAAAAATTTGGCAAAGCTAAGGATACTACTCTTATAAACTTTTTCAGTTTGTTGCCTAATCAGCTCATTTTGTTTAGATTCTAGTTGACTTATTAGCATACTTTTTTCATCTAAAAGTTTTTTTGAATATGCCAGGTCTTTATTATTTTTTTCCAGTTCCTGTTTCAAACTAATCAATTCATCATCTAAACTCGAAATTTTTTTCAAAAGCTTTTGACTTGCTTCTGATGATTGAATTTCAGTAAATTTTGTTGCTATATAAGAATTCTTTTTTGTTTTTGACCTTTCAATTGGCTGGCTTGATGAATATATTGGGGAAGATGGACTTGTTTTTTCAATTGTTAATCTTAAGAACTTTTCAGTCTTACTCGCTTTTTCCCTATATGCTGAAAAAGACTGCTGCAACTCTCTATAATTTGCAACTGCAAATTCCATATTAATAGTGGTAAATTTCAGCTTTTCCTCTAAAGCCAAGTAATCTTTTTTAGCTTCAATCATATGCTTAATCTCATTCTCAAGCATTTCAATTTTTCTTTTAGCTTCAGCTAGCTCATCATTAGATTTATTTATTATTTCCATCAAGCTACATATCTGATTTTTTAACCCATTGTTAATTTCAATCAAATTTGCAACCTTTTCTTCATTTTCTTTTTTGATCTCATCAATTTCTTTTTTCTCATACTTGATTTTTTTAATGTATTCTACAGCATTAGAATACTCTAAACTTGCAAAACTGAGTTTTTCATTTAGTTCATTTATATCTTTGATATAAAATTTGATTTCTTTTCTATGTTTTTCTTCATTTTCACATAATCGTTTGACTAGGTTTTCATTTTGATTATTATTTTTTTCTTGGTTGCAATATACACTTTCATGTTTATTTTTCAATTCATTGTATTTTTTTTTCTTAGATTCTATTTTTTTCTTTAGCATGTTGGTGTCAATAAAATACAATTTCTCAAGTTGCTCATGCTTTTGATTTATTTCTTCAATTTCCTTTTTCAACTCTAAAATTATTTTGTTATCATCATATATATAAGTACCTTTTCCATCCATGACACTATCAGAAATATCAAGTCTTAAGGATTTTTGATCTAAAGATTTCTCATCACTACAATTAATTGTAGAAAATGACTTGCATTTTTCTTTATCATGTGGTGATAAGTTTAAATTATCAATTTCTTCGTAAAGTTTTGCTATTTCAGAGTATATATTATTTGCTTTGCTTATTTTGGAATCAAAGCTTTGTAAAGGTGAGTTATTGATATAAGAATTGCTGGACCAATTAGAAAATGAACACCCTTTATTAATTGAATCACTGCTAACAGGACTTATTGAAGAACATAACTTTATAGATGGGCCTTTTTGCCTAGACGTTAAACGTTTGTTGCTTTCTACCAGTAAAAAATGCTTTTGAGGATTGACTTGAGAATTAGTATCTCGTAGTTGTGGAAGATACGAAGCAGCTTGTTTAGGACTTAGTCTAGAGTTCATTCCAATATTCAGACTAATCTCCGAGTTTAGCTTATTATATCTTTTGTCCATTAATAAATTATAATTTACCTATTAAATAATGCATATATTTATAAGAATACAGAGTTAAATGTCATAAAGAGCCTACCTCCGAATAATTTTGTAAGGCCTATTAAATAAGCTTTTAATCGAATTTATAAGAAAATATAAATGGCATATTTTTAGTCGCAGTATTCAAGAGTTTAAGAGAATTTAGACTTTCTAATAAAGGGTTAATAATGCAAGATTTTTTTATGTATTGTAGACTAGTCAGTTGGGTATTTATTTGCAGGTTCTGACATCTTGCAATCCGGATTAGAAAACCAAATTCAATTTTCATATTAAAATTATAATGGAAATACTAATATAATTTAAAATGACAAAATGAATTTTATTATGTAAATGCATAGAATGAAGTCACTAAAATATTAAGGCAAAATCCTGGATTGCAATTACCGGAATAAAGCTTAGCATGGGGAAAATAAGGAATTCTTAATAAACTTCATTTGTCGAAAATATATAACAAATATGGTAAAATAATAACATATAGCCAAAATTATGAAGTACACAAAACAGAAAAATATTTTAACAAAAATCCAATATAAGATTGTACTTAATTTCTAAAGAAAAAAAATTAAATCATTTAGACAGTATTGGAAAATTTATCATTAGAAAATTAATTCATGAATTACTAATAGCTATCTCATTTAAGAACGAAAAGATTATAGTTTTCCCCAGGCTTGGTTTTCTGAACTGTATTATTGACAAACTTAAGTTTTGTTCCTGCAGTATTTTTGCTTATTTTTATACTTTCATCTCCATAGATTTTTTTCCACCCTCCTATATCTTTGCAGTATATTGCGATAGTTTTTTCTTTACTTATGACAACGAAGTAAGTTTTAAGTTTTTTCCTGCAAATTTCTTCAAGTTTATTATCAAATTTAAAGGTAGGGATAAAAAACTTTATGATCTTTTTAACTTTGTTTTTTGGCTTTGGTTTGGTCATAAGTTCTTCAGGGGTCTTTGAATTTTCCCCGGTTATTAAAACTTTTCTCAGCATATCTTTTATGTTTTTCCTATTGACTTCGAGTTTTTCTTTTTCATATTCGAATTTCTCTTTAAGAATGTTAACTGTGTTGGTTATTTCTTCTTGGACACTTGGTGGAGGTAAAGGGATGTAGCTGCTGGCTGTTCTTTTATGATATGCTTTTATAGGTAATTGTGTTTTAGATTCACAAGCAGAAGAATTGGTTCTTTTATGCGAACTATTCGAGTTATAAGAACTAACTGAAGATTCCCGCTTGTGCATTCCTTTCTTCCTATTAATATTTTGCATAGCTGCAGCAAGTTGTATTTCTTCTAAAGGTTTTCTTCCTTTTGATGGCTTCATAATATTTAAATTTAAGAATTTATCTAATATACCTTTAAGATATATTATAAGCATAATGGCAGTTCTCTTACAGACTTCTTTAGGTGATATTGTGATAGATTTATATACAAGTCATTGCCCAAAAACCTGTGAAAATTTCTTAAAACTCTGTAAAATCAAGCACTACAATAATGCGCTTTTCTATGCAGTAGAAAAAGATTACTTAGTCCAAGTTGGAAACATGCAAGAAGATATCTCAATATTCGGGTAAAACTTACTTAGTAAACTCCAAGGCGAGGAATATCGATATTTTGATGATGAGTTTAACCCACAAATTCGTCATAATCGTATAGGAATTGTGTCAATGTCCAATCGCGGTCCAGACATGAATGCCTCAAACGTAATTACTAATCAGTTCTTTATAACATTATCAGCCTTAGGTGAGGATTATGATCGTAAACACACCGCATTTGGCATTGTTGAAGAAGGTCTCAATATTTTAGAAAACATTAATAAGTCTATATGCGATGATGCACAAAGACCACTTCGGGATATTAGGATAAAACATACTTATATACTAGATGATCCATTTAAAAATCCTGAAGGGTTATTTGAACCTGAGTCTCCTTTGCCAATAGCTGAAAGTGACCGTTTACTTGATGATGAGAAAATCGATGAAGGTAAAAATGAAATGGAAATACGTGAGAGTATTAAAGAACATGAAGCAAAAGCACGAGCTGTGATATTAGAAATGCTTGGCGATTTACCTGATGCTGATATTACCCCACCTGATAATGTTGCTTTTGTATGTAAATTACATCCTGTTACTACAGATCAAGACCTTTATTTATTGTTTTCACGTTTTGGACCTATAAAATCTTGTCAAGTTATTAGAGATTATAAGACAGGGAGTAGTTTACAGTATGGATTTATAGAATTCGAAAATACTAGAGACTGTGAAGAAGCGATTTTAAGAATGGATGGGGTTCTTGTGGATCGGAGGAGAATTAAAGTTGACTTTTCTCAGTCAGTTGCAAAAATATGGAGGAAATATCGTAGAGGGAAAAAAGTTAGTGAAAAAGAACCTGGGATCAAAATTAAAGACACCCTGCATGTGGCTAAATTCAAAGAAGACAGGCATAAAATGGTGTTTGAACTAAGTGAGAAAACTAGAAAGAGGTCGAGGTCGAGATAGTTATGATAATTTTGCCTTATTGCTTAGTTTACCGACTAGTGGGTATTTCTTTTTTTCCTTGTAAAAGACTATCCATTCTTTTAAAGTTTTTTGTTCTTGATCGGTGAGTGTCGCTTGAATGTTTAAGTCTTCAGATTTTAGGCTCATACGGGCTAAAGCGATTGTTGCGTCTTTTCCTGCGAATAAACAGTAGCTCCCACCGGGCATATAAGATTCACAGGAACTACAGTCAAAAATAAGCCCGTTCACACCTACATAGGCTTTTCCATTCATACCATCATATTTTGATAGCTCCTCTAAGGTAAAAACAGGAAGATTATTATCTGGTTTAAGCTTCATGTAGCAAGTGATCAAAATGATAATCAAAGCTAATCCTGCTAGTAAAGATAAAAAATCCATGTTTTTATTATAATAATAAGTATTAAAGCAAAAAGCACTTAACCTTATAAATCTTTAGTCAAAGTATTAAAAGAACTTAAATATTAATTTTTAATGTATTTAAATATTACACATAGTTTTTTTATGCCTTTATCATTTAGTAATTGTTTTAGTTTTATAAATTTAATAATAATTCTTATATGCTTGAATACTAATTTTTTTACTTAATAGTTATTTAAAATGCTTATTGAGTTTTCAAAGTTTTTAAAAAGTTTATTAGATTGTGGTTGTTCTGATAATTGCTTTAAATAGTTGAATTCTATCTAATGACAGCTAAACTTAATTTTACCAACACCCTAACACCCTAACACCCTAACAACTGCACCAAACCAGAAAGCACCCATAACACTTCTAGAACTAAATGCCCAGTTTGCTATGAACACCATAAGAACTTCAAGAAATGCCTAAAGCAAGCTGGATTCTTCAAGAAAAACAAGGTGAACACAAGACTTGCCTCCATCATCTTGACGCTAAAGAAAAGAAACAGTAAAGACCTCCTCAGCCAAGTAAAGAGTCACATAACCAGCGACAACGAGTGGTTTAACATACGAATCTGCCCAAAGAAAGAGATCGTAGGACAAACAAACCACGATCGGACAAGGTTTAAGCCATGCCACCTTAACTATCACCTACTTTAAACTTTAACACCTACTTTTTTATGATTTCTAATTGATTTATTAGCAAACATATTCTTAAATGACTGTTGTAAAATTTTATATTTCTCTTAATTTTCTTATTCCCTTGATTTATTATATTAAATTTTCCTCTTTTATCAAAGTATTCTGATTCATAATTATTTTAAATAAAAATCTGTAATTCCTTCAAAAATTCTCATGCAAGGAAAAATATTAATTTCCTTGGTCGATAGTATTATAGATTTAATCAAGCATTAACAAAAAATGAATACAATCAAAGGAATAAAATTTATTAAAATTCATTTACCTTAATCTTTTTGAGAAAAAATTCTTAAAATTAAAGGCATAAGGTTAATTTTCAAATGGTTTTGAAAGCAAATCAATGATGAAATAATAAATAATATATACTAAGAATATTGCACTTTTCATATAGTTATTATTGTTACGATAATTAATTTTCCAAGTTTTTATAATGTAAGATATTAGAGTATCAAATAAGTATAAATATTCATTACTAAATAAACTTGGTTATAGCTAGCACTGGTAATAAAAACCTTAAGTTTTTGCTTCAATAATTAACTAATCTTATTTCTAACTAAACTATCTAGTTCAACTAAATGATTAATGGGTCATGGAATATGAGTTCCACTCAGCGGGTAATGGGCACTCGGGATATCTTTCTCGCCAACTTTTATTAGTACTATTAGAGAAACATGCGATGGAGTGACTTTTATGCTGACTACAACAGAAGGGATTACTGAACGTTTAAATGTTAGTAAGGCAAGATTTCCGGTATTGACTCCTAAGAATAATAGGAATTCTTATTTCAAGTAATTGGAGTAAATTATCTAAGAATGTGCTATTTTAATAATGTTGAAGTTGGGGGATAATAATTTTTGGTAGATGTAGGAAGATGGGCTTTTTGAAGTGATTAAGGATGAAGAAATATTACTTTAAAGGAAATTGCGAGGTTTTATGAGAATTTTTATGATTAGATTATTGAAATTATGGTGGATTGGAAAAACTTAATAGTTATTTTGTTAGGTTTCTGCATATCCAAAAAGCTTACTTCTAAATCTGCAAGAAAAAGATTGGACTATATTCGCTATAAAAACTTGTATAAAGCTTATTTTATAATGCTTTAATCCTTCATCCAAGAAAAAAAACTCATTATTTCTCGCGTTAAACATTTATTTTAGCACACACTTTCATGAATGAATTTGCAAGATATAAGAAAAGTTGGTTTTCGAAATGGTAATAGTAGATAAAGTAATCTCTTATCTGATAGCTGATATTCAACTTAGGAAGTTATATTCTCAAATTCTGCATCCTAAAATAATCCTTAGCAATTAGTGACGACATCATATTTGCATGCTACTATAACTTATCTAAATGCATACTTCATATGTTTAAGATGCTGAGTAAGTAACACAATCTGATACTTATAATCAAATGTTGTTGAGAACAATCTCATAACTAGAATATCTTGATTTTCATGATTAATTATCTTAAATTTTAGCAGTTTTTTTTTGTCAAATTTTATGAGTCATTAATTTCTCTAAGTTCAAGATTTTTAATGCTATCGTGCATTAGTCCAGTCATCTTATTGTTCTTGATTTGAATATATGAACTTAGAGTAAACTCATATTATTTATTATAAAAATACAGTCTTTTAATAGTTTATTATATTTTTTCTATGCTTTTTGATTAAAATTTTGTTATTTGGCTGTTTAAGTCTTTTTAATATGATCTTATGAATGCTTATATAAAAATTTTGTTTTGATTAATATGTTGAGATTTACATAGGATATAATATTGATCTAATATTTTCTAAGAGAAATTTTCATGCTAACACACTAAATTATTAACTATTGCACCAGGAGTCTTCAACCACTTCCCGTACTCTTCTGTTATATTCACGAGTGTTTTCGTTGTATATACGAGCAGCTTCACTGTTTGCTGGGGAGTTTGGATTAGGATCGCATAAAAGACTTTGAATTGATGTCAAAATTGCTTGAACATCATAAATCGGAGACCATTGATTCTGAAGAATATCAAGACAAATAGTCCCATCGTTATAAACTGCATATTGCATACTGTTTGGATGAAACATTCTGGTAAGAAATTTTACAGCTGGAGCTTTGTTAGGGAATTCTTCTGAGAACTCAACAGTAAGGCGAAAAGTTCCCCCTTCCCAAGGGGTATCTTCTGGACTGACTAGTTCTTACCCAAAAATAACCGCGTTCCATAGCATTATGTTGTCATTGCTCGGTGCAGCAGAAATCCCATCAACTTTATCAGACTGAAGTTTTTTTAAATCCCTCATAAGCCTTCTTCTTGCAGGTGTAGTCATATTTATTATAACTTTCTTAGTTATTTTTAGTTATCTACTAATAAGAATTTCCTTGTGAAAATTATTTCATGTGAAGATTGAACCTTATTAAGTTAATAATTTCAGTTAAATCATACCTCCTTTCAATTCAAAGCCATTTTAATCAGGACCTAATATGTTGCTTTTAGTGTCTCTAATTCCATTAGCATCTGCAGTAACACAAAATATTAAGAATAAAAACATGAAAGTCAATAATGAAGGATTACAACACACAAAATTTCGAAAATATAATTAGTTNTAAAAACATGAAAGTCAATAATGAAGGATTACAACACACAAAATTCTGTTGTTATATATGCATAGTTTTTTGATATATGCAATTATAAATGATATAACCCTGAAAAATTATAAACAGCCAAGGCAAACTAGCTATTTATCAAAGTGACGAAATCTAAAAACATATGAGTTGCTAATTCAGTAATGGAAAAAATAAAAAGTAATATTTTTAATAAATTATAATAATTTTAAGAGCTTCTTAAACAAATCATAAAGTGTATAAAGATCACTAAAATCAAAGAAATAAAAGTCAGCACAGCAAAAGTAATCATCAAGCCTCCTGCTATTTGAAAGCTCTTTAAATGGTCACATAAATCAGAGCGTATTATCTGGGTTAAGTCTTTTAGGTCATCACAACATCATCATGAGCATCCGATGTGCTGTTTTCTCCTAAGAAAAAATCCTTATAAGAAAAATTATCAGCGTAAATTAAGCTAATCTTCAAATAATTTATAAAGGGCAAGATCAATACCACAGAATGCTAAAAGGATTATAGCATTAACAAATATATAAAAATATGAAATTTTAGTGTACTCTTATCTAAAAGTATGCAAATGTTAATTTTTCTCTTAAATATTGGCATATCTGCAAACTATATAGTAAACATATAACTTATTTTATAGTACTACGCTACAGAATTTACAGCTACAACATTTTCTTTACTTCTGTTTCTTATCACTGTAGTGTAATGATGCTTAATACTCATACGTCTGCTTCCTCTAAAAGACTCATGCTCACTATGTTCTTCTGTAATACAACGCATTAGATCAACAAAAGTTTCATAGTTCATAGCATTTGGAGCTCTCGATTTAAACTCTTCAATGATTTCATCAACTTCATTATCATTTATGTTACAACCTGATTTTTCTAGTACATACTTCATTTCTTCAATTGTAATCAGACCATTATCATCAAGGTCAAAGTGTTTAAAAAGTGTCCAAAGGTGTTCTTCGTTGATTTCTTTTTTACGGTCCATAGCTGCTATGATAAATTGAGAGTAGTTAAGTTTGCCTTTCCCCACATACTCGATGTTCTCAACAAGTTTTGAAAAGTCGTGGTAGGCCATATCATATTTATTCCTAACCATTGCTGCGGCTATATCAGAAGCAGTTATCCATCCGGTTTTTGCTTTATCAATTTCAACAAAGGCATCTTTTAAGCTATTAATCTGTTCAATAGAAAAATTCTGAACGAAAATCATCATCGCTTCACTCCAGAGTTTACTTGGGGCTTTGAATTTTTTCAGTGAATTAAATACTTGCAGTTGAATTGGTGTTGTACATGAGACAGGTAAAAAAGCTTTATGACTTAATGCTTGGCTTACAGTAATCCTCCTTGTTGGGTCAACGACTAGCATTTTTTTGATTAAATTTTTTGACTTTCCACTAACATTATTCCATGCACTTGATTCGAAATCATAACTTGCTTCTAGAATATTAGAAAAAACTTCAGGCACAGAATTCGCATGAAAAGGCTGCTTGCCACTAAGCAAAAAGTACATAAGGACACCTAAGCTCCATATATCGCATTCTTTATTATACCCTCCTCTTATAACTTCTGGCGCTATATAATAAGGAGTTCCAGCAAAAGTGCTAAGCTCGCTACTTTTGACAAAGTTGGACATACCGAAATCAACAAGTTTGAGTTCTGCATCATCCTCATCAGTAGCTAAAAGGAAGTTCTCCGGCTTTATGTCTCTGTGGCATATATTCAAATTGTGCAAATAATTAATTGCGGAAAGGGCTTTGAAGATTATATTCAAGACTTCCTGCTCTGAAAGGATACCTTTTTTTAGTAAATAGTCTAATAAATCCCCTCCAGTGCATAGTTCAGTTACTAAGTGAAGGTACTTTTTATCCTCATAAACTTCGTAAAGACGGATAATATTAGGGTGGTCTACAGTTTTGAGTATTTCCAATTCTCTCCTAAGAAGCTCAAGCTTACGTTCAACTTTAGTTTTAATAATCGACTTGATTGCATAAGGCTTTGGTGGTAAAGGTCCAATAGTGCAGCTGATTTTTAATGCTTCTCTAACAGTACCAAATACTCCATAGCCGATGACCCTGGTAAACTCAAATTTTTTTTGTATGTTTTCTAATTTAGCGGTTTTAGAAATATTCGAAACTGATATCAATTGAGAATACTCAGGTGTCCTACTGATTATGTCTTTTCTACAGCAAATTCCCATATAAACTATTTATAGGACTATTATTTCATCAAATAATATTAGGTTTTATTAGTAAAATTTGAACTTTTAGAGAAGTTTTGTAGTAAAAAATACGCTAAAAATGAGTAATTTATGAAGAAAAGTTTAAATTCTATAAGAATAGAGTTAGGGAATACTGAAAGATGAAAATTTAAAATACTAATAAGGTTATTGTTATAAGATAAAAAAGGAAAGAAGGCATAAGCTGGGTTTTTATGGTTAAAAATAGAGGTTGAGTGGCTTGATATTGATTTTGAAGATGCTAGAATTTATGTTTAGAGAGTTATGAGGAGTATAAGCAAAATATCGGCATTTATAGTATGAAATTGGAATTTTTTTAATAAAAAGATAGTGGGTTTTGATTGTAATGATAAAATGAGATAAAGCATAGTGGATTTTAGCATTTTGTTAAGGAGGGCTGCTTATGATTTTGAGTTGTTTTATAGAAAAAATTGAATTTTGGTTTCTTTTATAAAAAACAGAGGAGTTTGCAGATTTTTGATACTGTGAGAATTTGAGCTTAAAGATTTTTTATTTTAGGTTTGATAGAAAAATGTTGGTTTAGAGCTATGAGGTTATTTTTGATTATTGTAAAGTTTAAAAAACCTATGATTTGAAAAATAGCCATTTAAAGAAAAGTATCTGTTAAAGCGAATTTAGAATGAAATTTCTATTAAAATATGGAATAATAAAAAAGCTTTTAAAGGCAAGGATGTCATTTTATAAAAAAAATAAGCTTTAGCAATAAAAAAATAAAGCACATCCACCATATTTTACATTTAAAGCAACTATATTATATATCTATTTTTACATACAAATTTGTTTAATTAAACATCCATTTTCTATAACATTATTAAAGTCATCTATTTTCTGATGAAGATACTTTTTTTAGTAATTTTTAATGTTTACATTTAAATTTATAAAGAGTTAAGCAATTCTTGCAATAACTCTGATTGAGAATGTATAAATTCTCGCTTATATTCTTGTATATCAGGAAACTCATTTTTATTCTGCATCCTGTCATATTCCACATCACCTCTAATCATTGTATTAGTTTTTTTTATTCGATGTATAGCCATGTTAAAGAATTTCTGTTTAAGCAAGTAACTATCAATGTTCATTTTTTTGCGATTTTTAACATATTCTTCAATGCGAGTCAATTCTTCAGCCGGATCGAAGTGCGACCTTGCATTAGGGTCTTTCGGGCACTCGCTTAAAGAATGTCCTTGGCTTCTACAACTCTAAATATTTCATACCGAGCAAAAAACTGCATTTTTTTCCTTTTTATCTTCATCAATCATTTCTTTATCCTCAGCACTTATATGCTTTGAAGTAACACAACCAAAAGCATCTTTACCCCTCTGTCCACAACACCAATAAACTCCTTCAAAATATTGACTTGAATGTCTTTTGCATGCCCAATTAAAATTTGTAGCTTCAGTATACGGCTTTTGACAGCTTTTACAATATTTTTCTAATAATAAATCTGCACTAAAACTTGTTTTATACGATTTCAACTTGCTTCTTAATTTCATATGCTCTTCTTGCAAATCCTTATATTTTTTATCCAGTTCTTCAGAATCATTATTTTGTTTGTCCCTAGTGAAAGTTAAGTTTTTCACTTCATTTTCAAGTTTTGTGTTTTTGTCCCTAAGCATTTTTATATATTTATCCTTTCGATCTTGTATTCCTAAAGTTATGTCGCTTAGTTCTTTTATCATTTGCTCCATTTCAGATTTTTCATCAGTCATTGTCATGACCATTTTCAAATCTCCTATATGGGATTCATAGAGTATTTTTCCAGCATGGGCTATATCTTGATATTCTTCAAGTAGTTTACTGTCCATACTTTGATGACCTATAAGGTTATCTAATGATTGGTAAAGACCTTTGAGCTTCTCGCCTAAGATATCATTTTCCATTACAAGTAAAGTATTTACGTATTCAAGCTTAACTGCAACATTACGGATTTTATCATTTTTAGCCTTTTCTTCTTCGAGAAATTTAGCTAAGGTGGTGGATTGAGTTTGCTCTTCTTCGTAAAGGGATTTGTACTTGCAGTATTGCTCATTCATGTATGAGTAGCCGAATCTATCTTGATTAGCTTTTTTGAGTGTTTGTGTAAGAGTATAATTTAGGAAAACTATATTTCCTTCTGAATTCAATAATTTTTCGTTCAAACCTTTATAATCATTTTCATATACAATTTTATCTTGATATGCCTGCCTTAAATGCCCTTCAATCTGAATCCTACTCTCTTTCATAGTCTCTAATTTGCTATTAAGTTCTTCTACCAACTTAAAATCACTAATAATCCCTGAATCTTTCATTTCAAAATGTTTTGATTTTGTCCCATAGCATTCACTCCTTCTTCTCAAATGCTTAGCTTCTTTTTCTATTTTAAATAAAGGCATTATATAATCTTTGATAACAATTGCCGCTTGTTCTGGAGATACACTATTAGTTCTTGTCCTACTTCTGATATTTTTCAAGTTCCTAAGCTTTGGTGAACCGTTTGCACTGATTATCTGATTTCTTCTTTTAAAAACTTCAGCTAAAGTTCCACAGATGAAAGATTTTTCTTTACGATTTTCAGTCGGGTTTTTAGATGTGAAATTGGTTATTGATGAAGTTGGGGTCACAATTTTACACTGTCGCATTTTAGTATCGAATATTATATAATAAGGATTTTTTTGAGAAATTATTTTAGGATAATAGGAAGAGAATTGTAAAAGTAAGAGTATTAGATTTAAGATAATGTAGGAAACTGGAAAACAGAGTTTTTGTGTAGTAAAATAGTAGTTTTAGATATCAAGAAATTTTGGAAATTAAAGTTGTTTGAGCATTTGGGGATATATTTTGAAGAAGAAACAATTTTTATTTGGATAGAATTTTAATGTTTTTATGATTAAATTTAAAAGAGTTGGGATTGAGAATAATTTTTTTGCAAAGCATTTTAACAGAAAACTGAATGAAATGTAAGAATAGAATTTTTTGATAATTTAATAAGCAAAGGTTTTTGTAGTTTATTATAGAGTCCTTTGAAGGAATAAGGAATATTTTTGGATTTAATATCAGTATGATGTTTACTTAAAAATATGATTTTGGGTTTACTATTGTAGCATAGGAAAAAATAAATGCCTTTGATAATCAGAAGTAAAAATCATATTTTTATTATTTCGAATTTACGATGGAATTAAGTTAAAGAAGCATAAATAGCATGCTTCACACCAAGCAAAATATCAAAATAAAGTATATCTAAGCATTTTCACGTAGTAAAAGACAATAAAAATTTGTTAAATATAAACTTTTGCTTTGCTTCATATGATTTGCATAGTAAAACTAACTTATACTAGTTGATTAAAGTTTGATAAAGCAAGATTATGTATGATATATAATATCAACCAATTATAGCATAAATACTTATATTGATGAAAATTTTGAGATAAACTTTTATAGTGATTTTTATTTTCCATAAAAGAATCTCTCACATTAAATTTCTATGAATATAATCGCATATGGTTATTATTATATTATATAATAAAATATCTCAGCCTCACCATATTCTAAAAAAAGTTCTACATTTAAATCTAACTTCCCATTTAAAAAGCATTTATATGCAAAAGTATAATTTCCCTTTTATTTCATAATTTTTTATCTGTTTTCATATAATCTCAACCATTATACAAATCGACTAAATTCTTCTATTTATCATAAAATTTAGTCTTAAAAATGCTATTTATTACTTATCTGATATAAAATGTGGAAATTCAAACAAGATAATACACTTGAATACCGTAAAGAAGAATCATCCAAAATCATGAGATACTGGCCTGACAAGATCCCGATAATATTAGAAAAGCACGGAATTTCAAAACTCAGCGAAATTCCTAAGGCTAAGTTCCTTTGTCCTAGAAATTATTCATTTTTTCAATTCAACTCATGCTTAAGAGCCAAACTTAAACTGGAAAGTAATCAAGCAATATATGTTTTTGCCAATGAAAAAAAACTTGTTACAGGAGATAAATCCTTGCTTGAGCTTTATGAAGAATCAAAAGATCAGGATGGCTTTTTATACCTAATGTACTGTGAGCATGAGACATTAGGTTGTGATTATAGTTAAAATGTTTAGAGAATGCTATTTTAGTATAAGAATATAGATAATTATTTGATATAATATGAAATAAAGCAGTGAGTTGAATACTAAAGTGTTGTTTGAAATCCTGTGTTTTTTTTTATTTTTTATTATTTGCCTGGATTTTAAAAAAATAAAGTATTGTGTTAAGATTGAATAAGTATGCATGCCTAATTTTTTTTTATGGTAAAGAGATATTTAAAATTATAATAAAATTTATAAAGTTTAGAAAAAATAGCATTCGATAATGATTTTAAGCGTGATTAAATTAAAAATAGCAAACATTAGATATAGTTATCTCTATTATATTTTTTGGAATTAATATGCAAGACGATGTTAGAATAATAGTAAAGTAATAATTAAAAATAAAGTAGCTTTTTATAATTAACCGAATTTAGACTGATTTTTTTAGATAGATTGTATCTTATATAAGTGCATGGCTTGTAAAAAATATAAAAATATATTAGCAAAATAAGATTCCTAATAAAAAATGTCTAAAGTTCATCATTTGTATATTAGGGTTGATAGCATAAATATAAAATAAAAGCTAGCAATTTATTATCAAAGATATTAACTCGGCTTGTGATTTTATTTTAAAAGCCTTTTCGTTTACAATATATATATAAACCAGCATGATTCTTATAAACCAAAAAAATATTTCAGGCTCTATACTAAGCTTCCTTCTTAAAACTTTAAACTAAATTTCATATCAGTATTCTAACCTATAAAATTTACGTATTAAAATAACCCAGTCTAAACTTCCCAAGTAAACTAGAAAAAGTATTAGTCTTATATAATTCTTACCCATAGAATGTCTAAATCCCTATCTTCCTCATTGCAAAAATCTTTAAAAACCTCAATCCGCTATTTATCATAGTCAAGCATCATCTTTCACTTGGATTTTCATGCCAAAAATCCTAATCAACCTTTATTCCTATAATATTTTTTATTTTTTATCACTATCATAATTCTCCTTACAAACCTTTCTCTTTCTCATCTATTTTTGTTCTTCTAGCTATATTATCCAATTATATAGTTCTTTAGTTAAAAATCATACTTTCCATACTCATGAGTCCTAAAATAATGCCTAGTTATTATCCACAACCTAAAGTTTATTTTTTCCCCCACAATAAAAAATTCCCAAAGGAATTATAATGACTTATAGCACAACTTCTAAGATAAAATATTATTATAGAACTTGTATATGGTCTCTAATATAGGGAAACATAAATGATTCTAATATTTAATAATGAAAAAAGCCCATACAAAAAGATTAAGTATACCATGCTACTTTGTGCAGACTGAAAAGCAAAAGGAACTAGTGGAAAAGAAAAAATGTTCTCGTCTTCAGTCTGACAGGAACAGCTCAACAAGTCCGATAAGTACAGGCCAAAGCAAAATTAAAAAACTCAGACAAGGGTTGAAGTCATTTACCCGACATCACAGTCCTCACCAATCCTTATCAATTACCCTTAGCCTACATGATAAAAAACTCAGCATGAAAGAAAAAAAAATCGCAAAAAATAGCCCTCCAAGAGGAACCATAAAGTCGAAAGTCCCTTCGCATACTATCAAAAAGAAAAAAATCCCTAAAAAACCTCTGAAACCTCAAGAAAAACTCACAATTCTTGATGGTAAACCTGTTAAGCACGCTCCAAAAATCTTTGAAAACCAGATTTTCTTAGACATTTACGACGATCTCGGACAACACGATCGGATTATCGAAATCCAAGAAACCTTAAACTCTGAAAATCCTGAAACCCCAATAATTATATATGACAATCTTGAATACCCAAGCTTAGAAGATTCTAACCCTAGGCCTCCAGGAAACAGTTTTCTAGAAACATCTCAAGACTCACATAATATCCTATCAGGTAAAGGAAACTGTGAGCTTTTTGCAAAACTTGAACTAATGGCCAAAAAGCAATATAAGGTATAAATATATTTAATATTAACATAAATTTAAATCACGATTATATTTGGCTTCATTAAAAATCAGCTCAAATTCATTGCTAATTACCCCATTTTGAGAATCTTTTTTACTGGCATCTATATATTCACTAGGGAAAATTTGGTCAACTGTAAGGCAAAAAGCTTGATCGACCATATTAGGAATCAGGGTTTCCAAATAAGGACTACTTAGTTCTAAGCAGGGATTTGTATTAACTTCTATAAGCCAGACTTTATACATGGTGTCTATTAAAAAGTCGTAGCCAAGAATTTCAAAAGAGTGGGTTTTGCGGTTTGGGTCAAGTTTCATATAAGTTGCTAAGACGGTATCTTTTATTGTATCTTTGATTTGTGGAAGAATTTCCTTGTAAAAGTCTACGTTACCATATGTTTTTTGAAGGTAGTCGTGGAATTCTGCATATGAAAGTTTATTTCCAGCTTCGTGTTTGCCGTAATTTTGTGAGTATTTTTGCACTGCATCATTTGTTAAATGAATATATTTATTGCTGACATTTTTAAGACTATAGTCGACACTTGATGTACGAAGATAACCTTCTTTATAAAAAAAGCATTGGAAATTACCCATGATGCAAGTGATAAGGGCATAGCAGCGAATATCAAATTTACGACCTTTGTAGAGAAGAGGGTTGTCGATATATTTTTGGATTACAAAAGTTCGCTCGTTGTCTGATTCATAGTTGTTTATTGAGTCAACTATTTGTTCGAGGGTTGAGCAAACGCGGATGCCAAAGCCTCTATTTGTGCATTCTCCAGGTTTGACAATCCAAATACTGCCAGCACCCGAATTCTGCAATTCATTATATTTACTGACAAACATTTTAAAATTTGCATCATAAGACCCATACGAAACATGAAAAGTCAAAGGTATTTTACTAAACGGGTTAATACGATTTTCCGTATAATAACTGTGCATATTAAAAAACAGTCTTTTTTTTGATGTTAGTTCCTTATTCGCATTGAGCCTATTATACAACTTAGTTTTAGATGATAATATCGAATTCAAAGGTATAATTTGGCAATAAGCATCCTGAGGCATTATTAAAGGGTATTCACTAACAGCCAAAACTGTATTTCTTTGCTCTTTTAAATCATAATCAAGTAAAGACTCAGTAATTGAACTATTTTTCAAAGCTGTCCACGTAAAATGTGCTCCAATATGCGAGTAAACCCTTTTCCATTTAGGACGTTTTTTCATAGTTTTGAATATTAGTTCTGAATTATTCCCAGGACCAAGGAAGTATTTGTATATACATTCATCTTCTTCTTTAATTAAGATTCCGTTTGATTTTTGTAAGGATTTAGATAAATTTTCTTTTTTTTGTAAGACTTTTGAACGATTTGCTTTAGGTGTTGTAGTTTTCCTACGGTGATTACTTAAAGGGGTTTTGTATACAATAGATAACTCAGTTTGTGCAGTTGATGAGCGGTATGGGTAACCTAAAGTGCTTGAATTCCCATTTACGTTAGGGTTGGACATACACTTGTAGATTTTTACCCCGCTTTCTAGTTCGATTGATTCTGTGCTTGGGTTTTTTCCATTAGCTTTCACCAAGGTTTTTTTGGCTAGGGTACTCATCAGAGGTGTCAAGGGTTTCTTTTGAGGAAAGAAAGTTTTTCCTGAAGCCATAAAATTTTGCAAGGTCTGTTCAAGTCTTGATTGCTTGACTGGGGTTAATATCCTCCTCAAGTCAGGAGAAGAAAGCCTTTTTTTCAATCTTTTTTCTGATATAAACATGACTTGAATAGGCTTGCCTGTTATTGATAATAGAGGAGGTGAGTTTAGATCCTTTACTGAATGCCCGACTTTGCGTTCCATTTAGATATATTTTTAAGTTTAATTTTGATAAAAAGTATGAAATCTTCATTTTAACAGTCAAATTTACGCTAAAAATAGATAGTTTTCGTTTTAGCTTGATTTTAAAATTATGGATTTAAATGCTCATTATTATTTAGTTTGATATAAAAACTAATGGTATCATTAAATTCACAAAATGAAAATGCTATTAAGATTTTATATTAGCAATTTGCCGAAGACAGACTTAAGTGTTGGTAATCATTAATTATATTTTAAAGCGTATTCTAAAATAGTGACAATAGTTTTGCTCTTTTGCATTAGATAAAATATGCTATACCCATATTTTTTTCTGTTAGCTTTTCAAATTAAACGATTTTATTGAATGATCTTCTTCATAAAAGTCATAAATTCTTCACAGTTTTGTAATTTAAAAATTGCACTATATTATCAAAAAGTATGAGGTTTTGCATATTGTCTTCCTCTTATCTACAAATTCAGTTGGCATCAAATCAAAATGTGAAAAATTACTAAATTTTATTTTTTGTATATTGATATGCTGCTCATTTAGTTATCTTTTACAAAATCCATCCTCCTCATTTATCTTCAGCTTTTTTATTGAATCTTAAGTAACTCTCTGTAACTTTGCCCGTAATTCAGCAGAATCAATATTTTCCATTAATATCTCAAATCTTATCATCCACTAAATCTTTATCTATAAATCTCTAATTTGCATAATCAATATTTTCCATTAATATCTCAAATCTTATCATCCACTAAATCTTTATTTATAAATCTCTAATTTGCATATTTATTACCCTTTATCAATATCCTAGCCCATAATCTTTATATTCTAACATATAAAAGGGTTAAAAATATAACAAATGGCAAGCGATAGTAACACCCGAGAACTAGAATGGTTCGACCTAGAAACACGAATGCGTGAGTTACTCTACTCCCAGCTAGAACCCGTGATTTCAAAAGCTAAAGAAGATCGTGAGCAGCATAGCATCCAAAAAATCTACTGCCGAAACCTAGAAAAGCGCTTAAAAAGCCTAGAAACTGTTGTCCTTGGGGACAAAAACGCTGAGACTGCCATCATGAACCTATTAAATCGTTGTTCAGATATCGATGGCTCATTAAAAAAAACCATTGTCAAATTCAATCAAGAGTTCTCAAAAACCGAAGAGCATTTTAAGAACCTTGAATTCCAACTTGCTGCTCAAGAAGAGTCTGTAAAAATCCTATTGGATAAAAAAGACCATGCTGATGCTGATATATTAAAGCTCAAATCTTTATTAGATGAACACAAAACAACAGTTTTAAGTGAAGTTGAAAGCCTTAGTATGAGCTTTCAAGATATGAATAAAGCTTATGTTAATGTTGCAATGAAAACTGAAGAAAAGGCAATAGAAGCATTTCATAAAGCACATACAAATAGTTTGGAGATGTTTAATTACAAGAAAGAAATCGATAATATACGTAAAGATATTGTTGAAGCTTTAACTTTGATAAGGGAAATTAGAGGGTATAAAGTTGATATTAGTGCTTTTGATCAGAAAAATGAGTATATGATGAAGAAATTCGAGGATTTAACGTTTGAGTTGCAGAGGCAAAAGGATGAGATGCTTAAACGTGATGATTTTATTGAGAAGTTTATACCTTTGCAGATGGCTACAATGATATCAGATTATTTACATTATTTTAACGACTTGAGGGTTAGGAAAAGGATTGCGGAGTTTGAAGATCTGAAATTAAAAGCTTTGAACATTTCAGCTTTGGAAAGTAAAGATACCCAAACTTTGGATAATAGAATAACAGAAATATTGGAACAAATGAAGCATGTTGAAGAGAGGAAAGTTGAGTTATTGACGAGTGATACAAATGCTAATAAAGATAAAAAAGCTACCCGTACACTTAAGGTTGGAGAAATAATGTTTCCACCGAATTATGAAGAAACACCAAAAGGTCCTCCGGGGTTAAGTAAAGAGGAAGTTGAGGATGTAGTGCAGAAAATGCTTACGAACCGCTTGGAAAACGATTTTTTGCGTTTCAGACTAGAAATGCAGAAAAATATACAAGATGTAAATAAGACCTTGGCTAGTACTAGCAATGAATCACAGACTATGGACCAGCAGATCTTGTCAGAAATCCAGGAATTACAGAAAAAAATTGACAAGAACCAAAAAAATCATGATGATGACCAATCGGTACTTGCTAAAGCTTATGAGATATTGAAAAGTGAACTTAAATTTTCTGTACATTCTTTAAATAATCTTGGGCAAATGGTGGTCTGTCTTGTGGAAAATGCGCAAATCCAACAAGCACTTGAATCTCAAGATGAAGAAGATAGGCATAACATGGCTTATAATTTTGAGAGAGAACTTCAAAGTGAGATGGCTGCAAATACTCCAAGGACTATTGCCACAAATTTACCTTATAAGTCTACAATTCCTTCAGCGAATTTCGCATTTCAGAAAAAATGTGTTTCTTGTGGAACTGCTAATAGTATACTAAGTGGTTTTCGAACATCGCTAATATACAAACCCACAGCTCTATTTTACAGGAATAAAAAGTTTGAAAGACCTGAACTGATCGGTCTTAAAGGGAGGATACTCAAAACATGCTGGGAATCCACAGCAAGCAGCCTTCCTTGGAAGCATGAAGCATTTGAAAAAATTATAAAAGAAGCAGCTAGGATTAGTATCAACACAAGCCTTGATGATACAGAGAGAGAACTTCCAACATTAGTAACCCCATCAACAAGAGCTAAATCTACGAACAACCAAAGATTCAGATTTGGGTCTTTACAAATTTAAAATTCGCTAGAGTTTTAACCTAAATTTAATATTAAAACCTATCTTTCAAGCCCATTTAGATACAAAGATCCGTATCTTTATAACTTTTATGAGTAGCCTAAAGATAGAACAGGACAGTTCTAACTATTTGCTTCAGGAAAAGCTGGGAGAAGGGACATTTGGCACTGTCTACAAAGCTATCGAAGTCTCATCTGGCAGAATTGTTGCCATTAAACGTACTAAAATTGAAGACTTCAAAGAAGGGATCTCAGCAGTAAATCTAAGGGAAATATGCTTTTTAAAATCCTTACGACATCAAAACATCGTTACTTTAAACAGTATAGTCTTTAATCAGAAAGGTTTAGACTTGATTTTTGAGTTTATGGTATGCGATTTAAGAGGATTTATTGAAAAATATTCAAGTGATGCTGTTATCCCAGAGCAGTTAATTAAAAAATTCTTAGTTCATATACTTACAGCTTTACATTTTTGTCATTCAAATCGAGTTATTCATAGAGATTTGAAACCTCAGAATCTACTGTTAGATAAACACTTGAATTTAAAAGTTGCTGATTTTGGATTAGCTAGGAGCTTCCAGTTCCCTATGAGACCATATACACCTTGTGTGCAAACTTTGTGGTATAGAGCCCCAGAAATTTTATTTGGAACTGAGGCTTATTCTACAGCAATTGACATTTGGTCTGTTGGGTGTATATTTTCTGAAATGCTGACAAAAGAGCCTTTGTTTCCGGGATCTTCAGAAAAAGATGTGGCTTTTCAAATTTTTAATAGACTTGGGACTCCTAGTGAGCAAGAATGGCCTAACTTAAAAAATTGCGAATTGTTTAGTCAGAATTTTCCTATTTATACGAAAGTCCCTATTAAAGATTTATATCCAGCGCTTAGTGTGGAAGGAGTTGATTTACTTAGTAGGATGATAACTATAGATCCTGATTTTAGGATTACAGCTTTAGATGCTTTGAATCATGTAATTTATATATAGCCTTATCTAAGAAACGGATTTAATTAGAGATTTGCATGTTGGATATAGTTTTTAGGATAATAATTTATGAAAATTTGATAAAAGATTTGAGAGTGAAAGGAAAAATATGCTTTGTATGATTGGATTTTAGCCTGGAGTTAGGTTTTTATAAATATTAGTTGTTTTTGAGAGAGTGCTAATAATTTTATGTTTTTTTTAAGATTTTAGATTAGTATCAGGATAATTATATATTAAATTTTTTTGAGAGAGTGCTAATAATTTGTTTTATTATATCTAATGTTGAATAGATAGGTAATATAGAGGATTGGAGAAATGGTATCTAAAATTTTATAGAATATCCAGGGGCATGTAGTTTTTTCCAGTGAGTACCTAGTTGGATGGCCCATAAAATTTTGTCTGACTTGGTCCTCAGAGTTTTTTCCTTTGATAGGTCAGAATGATTTCTCTCATAGTCAACCTATTCGGAATGAGTGTCAAAAGTTCAGCTGCTAGAGCCAAAACTCAAATGAGCTTTAGTGATAATTCCAACATTGCTGAGTAAAATCGCCTACTAGATGCTAGGGCATTAGAAAATATCTTTTCGCTACGTTTTTTCGCACTAATCGGAAAAAATGGAAGNATGCTAGGGCATTAGAAAATATCTTTTCGCTACGTTTTTTCGCACTAATCGGAAAAAATGGAAGGGTGTGAAGGGAGACTATCGGAAAGAATAGCCTGTGACCAGAGTCAACTCCCGGGGTTGAAATAACTTAGGTTCTTCAAAGGAAAGCGATAGGTAAGACTCTTTAATCTTTCATTAACTAATTATTCATATCTAGTATTAAGGGTCTAAATATCTTATATTAAAAATATACTTATCATCGTACAACTAAAAATAAACTATAAATAGGATGATATTAAACTTTGCCTTATATATCTAATCCTACCAATAATCTAAATAAAAAATTCATTCCTAATTTCACTACCCTCCTCAATAAAAATCCCACAATCTAGTTTAAAACAAAATTTTTCCAATTAACCCAACTTTAGATTGTTTATCCTAATAAATATCTTATTCTTAATTATAATCGAAGCTCAAAATTTACAACATACAACTCTTATATTCTCAATAAAAACCCTAAAAAAAACAATCATAAACTTTGCATCCTATAAAAATTCTCCCAGCAAGGCCAGCCCATCTTCCATTCTTCAAGCCTCAATCCTCCATTCCTAAAATTAAATTTCCTTATCACAAAATCATCAAAAAAAGAGTCTATTTTCTTCCAAAAAAGACTGAAATTTAACCCATGAAAATGGTTGCATAAATTAAAATGAGGATTCTCAGAAAGGCAACAGCCCAAGAAGATATCTCAGTGACTCAATCTGAAAAGGAATACGACCACTTAGCTGCCCCCCAAGACCCAGAAACTATTCGTATAATCACATTGGTCTGTATTGACAATGATACTTTCCCTATCATGATCGAAGAGTGGTCAGATACTTTAGTTGATATTAAAGGCTTTTTAGAAGAAATTTACCCTGAGAAAAAAGCTCATTATGGGGTTTCTTCATTCGAGCAATGTGGTTTTGCTTTTATGTTAGATGAGACCTTAAGAGCTATTCCTGAAGACTATGAGAAATGGCCAATGATATCAATGATAAACGAAATGAATCTCAAAGTCAAAGTTAAAAAACAGTCTTTAAAGCTATATCTAGTCAAAGATCTCGCTGAAGATGAGTATTCCCATGGTCATGTTGATAATACTTTTGTTTTTAGAGTTTCTATTGAATATGGGAATAACCCTATTAAATATCAGAAGAGACTTATGGTTAAAAAACATGGACAAGTTGAAGTTTTGATTTTGAGTAGTAATGGGTTTATTGAAGATCATATAAAATTGAGAAACTTACAATTTACAGATTCTGGAACTTGCATTAGCTTTGAGAATAATTTGGATATTAGCGACCATATTACAAAAAAAATTGTGTTTAAAGTTCACTTTGCAAGTGAAAATGAACTTAGGGATTTTCTTGTGCATTTGAGAGAAGTGCTTGAAGTGTTCCATAAACCAAAGGTTGTACATGAAGTTCAGTTACATGTGGATTGCAGAAAGTATGAAATTAAGAAAGAAAATAGGTTTGGGTTTAATCAGAAGAGGACAGTGTGGTTTGACCAGCCAACAATGTCTTTCAATATCGCTACAAGAGACATGAAAGAGATAAAAACCTTCCAAATCTCACAAATCAAAACCTACATCAGAACAAAAAAGCCAAACAAAATGATTGTAGACTTCCACGACCAGAAACTTAAAAAACTCATTCTCATATTTGACACTTCATCCCAATTCGACGAATTCCTTAAAACCTCAGAAAACCTAACCAAAGCTGAAGGACTAGCCAAGCTCGAAACAACCGAGCATGTAGTCCCACAAAGCTCAGACAACAACAGATTCAGAAGATTTAGTTGGCTTGACTTAAAAAATACTCAAAATGTAGGTAAAACAAAAAGTTCAACAGAATTCGCATACAACGTCATCCAACGAGGAAGAATTTCTCATGAAAAACGAGTAATTCTCCTTGAAACCATAGCAGCAACAATGACTATCAAAAACCAAAGCAGCCTTGAGATTAAAACAATCAAATTCCACGACTTGAAAATCAACGACGCATTTAAAAACCTTTTCAAAGTCCAACTATACACTTATAATGCTTGCTTTACATTTATTTTCTCTTCAGCTTATGCGAAATATCACTTCACTAGTGTATTCCTCATGGGAAAATGGGCGGAAAAAATTCGCCCAAGAGAACTTCCTTTATCTGAAGAGTCAACCATTATGACTTTAACTTGGAATCTAAGCTGTACAACCATCCCAACCCAAGAAGCTTTAACACCAGTACTTTCAGGAACTACCCATCATGGTATTATTGCCATATCTTTCCAACAATGCATATATGATAAAGTTCAAGCATGGGTTAGACAGTTGATGATTTTCTATAGAGCTTCTAATCATTATCTTGTTGCTGGAGTCACTTTAGATGATATATTTTTAGTAGTCTTCATGCACCCTGCACTTAAAAAATACACGTCGAAAATCAGCACTTTCACCACTTATTTTTCAGAAGGGGAAAATCGGTCTAGAAAAGGTGGAGTTTGTGTAACTTTCAAAATTGATTCCTCAGCTTTTTGTTTCCTTGGGGCACATTTACCATCAAAACCTAGTAGATCTAGACAAAGAAACAAGTGTTTACAAAAGCTTTTAGAATATAAAAGGAAGTTAGTTGATGTAAATGTAACCCACGAATGCGATTATGTGTTTTTAATGGGTGATTTAGCTTACAGTTTAGATTTGGATAAAGATGAGGCTGAAGACAACGTAGGAAATCTGAATTTTCTTAAAGAAAAAGACCAGCTGACTAGAGTTTTATCTGAAAACTCTGTACTAGCTTCTTTTAAAGAAGGTCCTTTGAACTTCGCCCCAACTTACCCCGTGCACAAATGTGGTGATGCCCCATCATGGAATGATAGAATTCTATACAAGCAACATTTAAGCTTAGTCCAAGAGAGCTATGAGACTATATCAGTAACATCAAAATCTTTACACAAGCCAGTTAGATCTTCATTTAGATGTATGATTAGAAGCTGGTATGTTCCACCTATTCTCAGACCTATAACTGAGCAACAAAAACTTGCTAAGATTAGATTTACAACTTTGACTGCAGTATTTTATTATCCAATCAATAATCATAAAACTTGGTTATCATTTTATAGTCCTTATCTTGACAATTATCCAAATCCTGTTGTTGCAAATATTAATGGGGATAGAGAGATTAGTTTTGTTGTAGAAAACAAGTTCTCGATTGGGTTTTCTTATATAACGATTGACTTTTTGGGTGATAAAAGTTTGATTTTCTTGGTAAAACAAATGAGGGAAGATGGGTGTATTGAGGTTATTGGCTCTGGAAGTGTACCTTTGACTTATCTTGTTCAGAATATTTCTGGGTTTAATCCTGAAGCTGCAGAGACCATCGCTAGAATTAAAAGTGCAGTTGGCTTTACCGCGCCTTTAGAATCGAAGTCTTCTATTGTAGGAGAAATCAAAGGTTCATGGCGGTTTAAGGTCTTTAAGAACTAGATAATAATTAGGAATATTCGTTTGTCATTTTTAAAATAGCATGTATGATTTTTTATATAGTGTTATTTTCTAATAAGGAAAATTAAGGTATTTTGCTTTTATGAGGAATTTATAATATTGAATATATGCTTAGATGCTGATATATAATGTTAAAAATATATGGAATATGATTAATGTATAATAAATATATTATAGTAAATGAATAAATTATGGTTAAGCTTAGAGGAGATACTTTATAGGGAATGCTTTGCTTTGCTTTGATAATAGATTTATGTTTTATCTATAGAAATAATGATTCTATAGGTGCATGTTCTATATTCTACCCTACAGGGCTTTCCTTTTCCTAGTAGGGTGGGTGGACAAAGTACCTTTGCCTACTATAGTAGTTTTAGGTCAGATATAGGTCATGATTATTTTTACCCAAATCAAAAATTTCCTATAAAAAAATGCAGCTTATGATATATTATAGTTCAAAATTTTTATTATTGATTAGTATATACACATCTATATTCAAAAATTTTAAGTTTTTAATTTTAAATAAAGAGCTATGCATAAAATCATATTTTGGAATAAGAGCTTATTAAAACAACGTCTTCTCCACATATGATCTGCCAAATAGGATTAAATTTTTTTTTCTTGTTCTGTATTGAATTATCAATTTCTTGGGTATGAATTGATGGATCATCTAGATTAAAAAAATTATATTTATATAATACAACCTCATGTTGATAAATACTGTAATTAATATTTTCAATATTTGTGTAGGAAGCTAAGCTATCTCTTAAATTGTACTTCCTGGCAGTATGAATTTTCGAATTAGATTCTCTAAGTTTTACGCCTACTATCTTCAAAAATCTGTAAGAAATAGAATCCAGTTTTTCGCTTTATTCTCCAAAAACCAATTGCCTGTTTATTTTTGCCACTGTTATATTTACAACAAAATAATTTCCATCTTCCGAAATTTCACCTATCATTTCATCATTTTCTTCTAAATGTTATAAGTACAATTTTCTGAAATCCATGAATCAGATATATAAAATGTTAGGTTTTATATCAATCTCATATTTGATGAAATTCTGTGATATATTTGTAGATCATAAATACAGAAGATGAAGAATTTTGTCAAGGTTAAGATTAGATTTTGAAAAAATAAAATTATAGCGAATATGATGATTTTATTGCGTCCAATTTATAATCAACATTTTTAACTATAATATATCATAAACTGCATTTTTTTATAGAAAATTTTGGATTTGGGCTGAAATAATCATGACTTATATCCGACATAAAACTTAAATTTATAATTAAGATGCAGTATTATTGTAAATATTATCATACATAGAATAATTCTATAATAAATACACTTTACAAGTCTAACTTAAGAATATTTTATCTAAAGCTATATTTTATATCAATCTTTGATATTTTCCAAGATGCAAGATTTCTGCATTTTGATTCAAATTTCATATACAAACTCTTCACTTAAGTGTAGTTCTTAATCTTTTACATAATTTCCTATCAAAAGAATATCCATCTTAAGAATAGAATAATAAACTATGTGGGGTTTAAAAGATGAAATTGATAAACTTAAGCATGTTTTGCACAAAAAAACCTCAATACAAGAAGTAGAAGATCTAGTTAATGAAAATAACGACCTGAGAATTGAACTGCAAAAGCTCATCGGAAGGCCGCTTGAAGAACATGATTTAGAGCATCCAGAATCATTCCAAGATGCTTTAGTATTAACAGAAGACCTTATTAAACGTAGAAAACTTGACTTAGCTTCTGAAGAAATGAAAGAAAAACTTGCTAGAGACAACAGATGCTTGATTTGCACTTTAAAACCCCCATGCAAGCATTCTAATATAGACACTCTAGCTTTAATCCCTAAGGAAGCAACTTCTAACAGAGAATTAGCTTTACCTTTATCTAACACTCCAACTTTTCTTACTGGTGCAGAAGCTGAAGGACCAAAAAAATTCCGTATTCGTAGTTGCCGGGGCCGTGGGGAAATTATGGATAAAAGGAGAAGTGAAGAAAACGATGAGAAAATGATTAAAGAAGCTCAAAAGAGGCTAAACATACTAAGTAAAATCGAAACTTTTAGGGAAGAAAAACTGAGGAAGGAAATAGAGAAAATGGAAAATGAAACCAGGTTAGAAAAAGAACTTGAAGAAAAGCAAAGGAAAGAAGATGAAAAAAGGAAAAAATATTATGAAAGCCAAAAAGAGAAAATAGCTGAGTTTTTGGAAAATAAAAGGAAAAGTAAAGATAATAAAAATTGTAAATCAGCTAGACCACAAAGCCAGAAAATAAGGAAAAGACCGATTTCTAATATTAAAATAAGGGATTATGAAAATAGAAAATTCATGATAACTGAAATATTAAAACAGCAGTCAAGAGTGATTAGAAGCTTGAATAAAATCTCTTCAGGCGAGTCAGGGAAAGAAATGGCTGATTCAGTAGATTTATTATATGTTAACAATTAGAAAAGTATATAAAAATAACATTACACGAGTGTACAAAATAGGTTTTATAGTAAAAGATCTAAGCAAAAGCGATAAATGATGTTATATTTAAAATTTATAAATGGAGCCTACAATCGAATTTCTCTTACAAAAATACGGTATCAGTCCTAAAGACCAAAACAGCCTTTCCTCCAGAAACTATCTAAAATCCCAAAGCTCTCTTCGTGATATCTACGACCAAAAGTCTCCAATGCATACATCAAAGCTCCAAGAAAAACAAAAGTCCTTAGATTTGCATAATTACGATAACGAAGCCGAAATCCAACGTCTTAAAACTGAAATTTCAGATCTTAAAGCAAAAATCAACAGTATGAGTTTACAAAAAGATAAAGATATGACTATAAAAACTCTAGAAATTGAAAGTGAACTAAAAATCCTCGTATCAAAAAATAGAAACCTTGAAGAACAAAATACTTTCCTTAAAAGCCAATTAGACTTTTATGAAGCTGAAAATAAAAGATCACATGAACAGTATATGATTGATAAAGATAATTGGATACTTCAATGTGAAAATCTTAAAAGGCAGCTCCAATACAAAAATATTGAAGAAAACTCAGCTAGTCAAAGTGTAAAGATAGAAAAAGAGGAGAATAAAAGTTTAAGAGAACAAGTGTTAAAGCTAAGGAATATAGAAAATGAATTAAATGAAGAAAAAGGGTCTTTGAAGAAAGCTTTTGACCGGGAAAAACAAGAGTATAGAGATAAACTCCGCCTTGCTGAAGAGGAAATCAAAAGTATCCAAGATGAATACGAGCTCACAACACAGCAGCAAAAGCAGGAAAACGAGAAACTTAAGTCGATGCTCGGGAACCAAAACTCAATAATCAGTGATTTTGAAAAAAAAATCAAAGAACTTGAGCATATAAACAGACTATCAGAAGAAGCAAGGGAAGCATTGAAAAAACAGCAACAAGCGACTCAATCTTTTATAAAAGATGTGGTTTCTGTCAATGAACAACTTGTTGATTCACTAAAAAAAGAACCTAAAAAACCCCCTAGCCATAAAGAAAGATCTACTTCTTCTAAGAGAATTAAAAATTCGCAAAGCACTTCAAGTATTAAAGTTAAAGATGAAGAGACTTCAAGGAAAAGAGTAGCTTTACCATCTTATCTTAATCAAGAAAATAAATTACAACAACAAATTAGTGAATTAGAAAATGAGATTGCTGATATAAATAAAAATTATAAACAATTACTTGATGATACTCATGAAGGAAGCTCAGATTATTTGAAGTTAAAGGGAGAACTTGATGGGATTTCTAAGATTTTAGATGAAAAAAGCAAGATTTTGTTTTCGGCGAAGAGGAGGTACTCGAGTATGGTTAGGGAAAAACTTTTTGCTAAAGCGTTTAATGAAAAAGGTGATGCAAAAATGTGGTGAAATATTTAGAAGGGATAGATATATGATAATAGCAATCATGATTTTGAATATTAAGATTTTTAAGGGTAAATATATGAAATAATTTATGAAGTAGGTTATAAGACTATTAGGAATTGGGAAATTTGTGTAGAAGATATATTAGTTTTATTTAAAAGCCAATAAAATTATATTTGGCAGAAAAATGGGGATTATCTAATAAACCATACAAATCATAAATCATTATAAAACCTAATTTTTCTACTTTTTAGCAAACTATTAGCTTAAACTACTTTAAAACTTAAAGTTTTAGATCCAATCCATTAAAAGCTATCCCCAAGCCCTCTTGTCTTATCTGCACTTCTATTAAAAATATGTTTATTGCGCTTTTGTTTCATAACAACCTCAGGTACAGAAAACGTTATACTACGAAAACAAAAGAATCTTATAATTATCATAATAGTGACTAATAAACTGATTATTAAATCTCCTAATTTATATGATTCTGCTGATAAGCCATATGATATTTATCTCCTGGAATTTATGTACACAAACTCTATTAAGGGTTACAAAAAGTATAAGCACATTGAGAATTATTAGTAATTTGTAGAATAGTCTCAATTTTTGCTATAGTATAGTCCTTTAAATAAAATTATACTGTAATTGTGCACCTTATTATATAATCCTAGAAATCATAATAAAAAAAATATAGTTTTCAAATAGACTATTAGAATGCATGATTAATCATAAGCTTCTTATTGCACTATATCTTTTAATCCTACCTAAAAATCTTATTGTATATACAATTTCATATTAAAAATAAGACTAGTGTTTTCAAAGTTACCAGGAAAACTCAAAAGATTAAAAACCTCCTATCAATCAGTTACTATATTTTAACCCATCATTAAAAACAGAGTCTCAGGAGAATATCCAAAGCAAAATTTCTTTTTTCAGTACCAGTCTAGAAACTTCATACTAATAAAGCCAAACCTTCTCACATAAATCAAACCATTAAAATCATACTAACAGTTCAAGAAATTCCTACATTTAAAAAAAGTATCATTCAATAAATTATCCCTATAACTAAACATCTAATTTGATATAATGAGCTTAACCTAGAACAAACCATTAGTTATAAAAATGGGTGTGGATATCGAAGCAGGAGGCAAAAAGTGGGACAAAAACAACAGAAAGGTCACTTCAACTAACCTTTATCTCAAATTACTCATAAAACTTTATAGATTCTTAGCAAGAAGGACTCCATCCAAGTTCAACAAAGTTGTTGCTAAGAGACTGGCTATGAGCCGAAACAACAGAAATCCTTTATCTTTGAAACATATTGCTAAGTATATGGCTGGAAAAGAGTCTAAAACCTGTGTTGTTGTAGGGTCTATACTTGATGACCCTAGGCTAGTTGTCATGCCCAAATTACAAATTGTGGCTCTAAGGTTCTCAGAGACAGCAAGGGCTAGAATTGTCGCTGCTGGAGGTACTTGTTTGACTTTTGACTCTTTCGCACAAAACAATCCAGCTGGTACTGGTGTAGTACTTTTAAGAGGTAAGAAGACAGCAAGAGTAGCTTACAAACACTTTGGACAAGCTCCTGGCGCTCATGGGTCAAAAACTAGACCTTTTGTTAGAAGCAAAGGAAGGAAGTTTGAAAAAGCTAGAGGAAGAAGAAGCTCTTGTGGCTATAAAGCTTAATAGTTTAGATGTTTAGTTACTTGAAGATTTCAATGTTGAGTGAGATAAAGTGAGTTTAGGATTTTCAATACCTTTAGAAAGCTGTTCAAGCATTTGTTGACGATATATACTTAAGGCTATTCGTACATCTTCGACATTGCTTGATGCTATTTCTTTAAGAAGAGGCATGAGTTCTTGTAAAGCATTATCACCAGCATCGTCATACCAGGATTTGATAAGAATCCCGTTCGAAGGCTGAAGCTGGAAATTCTCTGCAACATTATCAACGATGATAACTTTGCTTAAATCTCTACCTAGGGTATTGAGATCTTTTAAGAAGTAATTACCTGCTGGAATTGTGTGTTGTCTATACAAGCGATGATCAATTATCTTACAACAGTCAAAATCGTCAAGTATCCAGTCAGCATAATCTTGTACAGCAGCTGTAAACACAATAATTTCATAATATTTTGTCATTTCATTAATAAAATTCTCAGCATACGGTCTAGTCAAATATTCCCCTTTTTCTTCATTTTCAATATAATGGACAAGTGTTTCATCTAAATCCAAAACAAGTGTGTATTTTTTATCATATCTTTTTGGTAAAAACGGGGTTTTTACCATATTCCCAACCCTTAAAGACTCTCTTTTTATTCCAAAAGCTTTTTCTATAAGTGATCTTGAATCAAAAACTTGAATTTGTGAATTTCTAACAATCTGCAACAAGGCAAGTTTAAAAGATTTAACAGTTGGATCCTCAATTTGTGCCATAAAATGTCTGCAAACTTTCTTTAGATTGTTGCAAATTGCTTTGTTGTAATGGTTAAGATTAGCAATGTTAGATTTTCTTTTCTTTTTATTATTTTCTTTAGATAATACCATGAGTTTTTCAATCCACACATTCCCTGCTTCAAATGGAACACGTGAAAGAATAAATTTTGTTAGAATTAAAAAACTCTTGTGAGTATAAAACGCAATTGTGCGTAAAATTGAAGCAATTTCATAGTAGAGCTTGTATTGAGATATGAAAAAATGCAATGTTGCTATACCTGTAGAAAGAAGTACCATCGAGTATCTAATAATACTTCTTTTATGTTCATCTCTATACAGATTGCTTATCTGATTAAGAGTATTCTCAGCAGTCATATCCCAAAGTTCTTCACACACTTTTGAAATTTCATCAGCATTATTGAAATTCTCAAAGATAAAAAGTAAATTCCTTTCAATGATAAGTAAATCCTCAAGGTTTATCATAAAAGTAGTATTCTGATTTTCTTTTTCGTTAAAATCATTAGGTTTTGGATATGCAGGTGGGTATGGGATAAGCTCTTTGTCTTTTCTTCGTCCTGGTGTTGGATTGCGACTGTTGTTTTTAGTAATACAACCCAGAGGATTCTTGAATGCGTGTCTAAATGACATTTTGAATCTTTTTATTCATATGAGAAATAGTGATAATGATATTTATTAGTAAATTCAAGATAGCATTTATCTTAGATAATTTCTGAAAACAGCACATTATAAGATTTTTTGTTCCACCTATCTTCACTAGATTCAAAGTAAGTTCCCGGGCCAGGTATCGCAGGGCCTTCTTTATTTTTAAAGCGACTTTCCGTGCTCAGAATCACTCTTCCTGTCTTAGAACCATCACTATAATCATAAGTTCCAGGGCCTGGAGTATCCACTCCTTTTCCTTTAATTTCACTGAAAAACCGTTCAGTATTCGATCTAAAGGCAATATTGCTTTCTGATCCACTATACATCATCTTGCCTGTGATCGGATTAATACTCACTGAATTAGTTTTCTGTTTCTTAAACCCTGTATTTACCTCATAAGCTCCAGGAGGTGGATTGTTTGAATTATTTCCAATATGTCCTCTTTGAACTTTCGATGTAAATACCGCGTTTGGCTTCCATCCTTGGCTTTTTTTCTTATTCCCTTCAGGCTTATAATGTCCAGGGCCAGGAGTTCCAGCTCCATCTTTCCCAAAAAATCTTTTCTGTGTAGACCCAAAAACCCCTTGAGTTTTTAAATTCCTTTTCGATAATGCTTCAGATAAATTCTCATTTTCATAATACCCAGGCCCTGGATTACTGTTGAGTTTATATTGAAATCTCATATCAGATGAGCAAAAAGGTGCAGCTTGATCTGAGACTTTTCTACCAAAAGAATTGTTTAGATTGTTGTAATAACCAGGACCAGCTTGATCAGGTTTTGGAGGCCCATTAAAAAACCTGGAACTTGAACTGCCAAAGTTTTGCAAACTACTTGGGATTTTTTTCTTATTAAAAGCTGAGAACTTTTCTACTGAGTAATACCCTGGGCCTGGCGAATTGCTCTCAGGAACCCCCGACCTGCCTGTTTTTGTAGCAAAAGGTGCGCTTTCATGAAGTTTGTAAATAGGTTCAACTTTTACCCTTGTTTTCACATAAGTTCCAGGACCAATTGTCGGCCCAGTAGTCGAAGGTGGATAAACAGTTCTTTGGCTTTTGGACTTATGCCATTTTGGACCATTATTCTTTTTAGGCTCATGGATTTTATAATGTCCTGGACCAACACAATCTTTTTTAGTCCCAGCATGAACAGTTTCTAAAGCACTTTGCATAATAAGCCCTCCATTAGTTGTTTGTTCATAACCATATGATTGATGCATTGCAGGTATTGAAGGTGCTGAAGGGATTCTTGTCCAATTAACAGCTGAGACAGTTTTATCTGATTGTTTTTGTTTTTGCCAAGAATCAGATATTTGATAACTACCAGGACCTGGGGATAGTTTATCGTTGCTATTTTGAAATCTTTCAATAGAACTTGCAAAAGGAGATGTGAATTTTGGCTGGCCCCAGTGATCTAGTTCCCCTGGTTGTAAAGCTTTCATTTCTGCTCTGTTGTAAGCACCTGGTCCTGGGGTATAGTCTTTACAGAACATTTTACTGATATCTCGTTCTGAGGTAGATGAAAATGGAGCGTAACTTAGGTTAGATTGATACTCGGTATGAGATAAATATGCCCCTGGACCTACAGATAAAGTATCTGAAGGTTGTATTTTTCTTTCTGCCCTGCTGACAAAAGCCATGATATTTTATTAGAGCTAAATATGGAGTTTTGGTTAAGAGAAAGATGATATTTGCAGGTAGGATTTTAAGATGAAAGGAAGATTTTTTATCAGGAGATTTGGAAATGCTTAGTAAATATTGAGGATTGGACGGAGAATATAAAAATAGTTAAATTTATGTGAATTAATATTATAGGAAATTACAGCAGAAACTGGTAATATAATATGAATTTTATATTAGATTTTACTCATCATTTTTTCTAAATACTTTCTTTGTGATAGGATTTCAACTATTGTAAAACAAATTCCCATTTATTAGAGTGAGTTTATTAATAAAAGCAAGCCGGTATTCTTATAAAATTTGGCTCATTTTTTCTAAATACTTTCTTTGTGATAGGATTTCAACTATTGTAAAACAAATTCCCATTTATTAGAGTGAGTTTATTAATAAAAGCAAGCCAAATAGTATAAGCTATGATTAAATCTTATAGTAATTCTCATATTTAAATGAATAAGGGTTTCATTAACAATCTTGATAGTATCCATCCTTGTATAATAAATAGCCAAAACTGATTATTTTTATACTTGGCTTTTTGTCAGAGGATTATCAAGGTAACAAAAGATGAACTGCCTTAAAAATTCATTGATGAAACTGTCTTGTGCAGGTTTATATCGAATTTAAAATAAATTATTTTTTTCATGCAATCATAAATTAAGTTTATAAAAAGTAATTTTCAGCTTTCCATTAAAGTAAACAAAATAAACTTGAGAATAAAAATTCTAATGTTTCACTAAATGCTTCATTCATATATCAAAATTCTTATTGAAAAATTCAAATTTTAACCTTTGGTATTGATCGTATATAAAATAATATAAATTGTACTTATGGAGATAAAATTACACTTTTAATACTGTATAACTTCCAGTTTAATTTAACATAAATGAATAGTTTGAAGTAATGACTCTTATTATCTTGGTTGTGAAGAATATTTTAAGTCAATTTTTTTCAGTATAACTTTGCTAAGCTTATATTTTCCTTATTTACATTTATCAGTCCTTTGTTTTTAGTCCCTTTCCATATTCAGAACAGTTCTTAATAGTTTCATAATTTACTAATGAATCAATTCAAAATCGAAAAAACTAAGGCAAATGAATACAACCTTCTTGATGACGCTATAAAGCAAATACTCCTAGAAAACTATTTTGAAGCTCTGTCATACTTACAAAACTGTGAAGAATACCTTGAAAATTCACACAAGAACATAAGTCCTTATGTTACCCTTACAGTCTCTCATAATACTGCATTTTGCTTCTATAGACTAGGGCGCATAGGGCAAGCTTTAGATTATTTAGATACTTCTTTGCATACAGCTAAAAGTATTCTAGGCAAAAACACAACATCACTAGAAAATCTTCGGCCACTAAGGTATTTATCAACACTGCATTTACAGATATGTGCGATTCTTTCACAAAACAAACAACATGACAAAGCTCTGAAATACGCCCAAGGATCCTTAAAATACATAAAAGAAATGCTCTTATCCTTATCCCTTCTTGTCTCTCAATACAGTTTTGCCCATAAAAAAGGAGTCTCTGCAAGTAGAATGATGGACTCAGTCTCCAAAATCGTCGAAGTCCTTGATAAAGTCATCTCAAAAAACTTTAATAAAAAAGCCAATATCTATACAGGTGAAGATTGGATTAACACCTATAATATTGGCAACGTTATGATATTACAACCAATACTCTTAAACGAATGGGTCAATCAAGCTTCTATAAAACAAGAGCTAACATTTGCCAAAATCTTAGAAAATATATGCAGAATGGCATCAAGTTATTTTTCTGTAGCTGTAGAATTAAGATTTATAGCCCAAGATCGATCTGGAATAAGTGAAAGCGCAAATAGTAAAGATTGGCATGAACGAGCTTTAGCTATTTGTAAATGTTTTTTACCAAATACTTCGCCTTTGTTGTTACATGTGGCTAAGAGTTATAAGAAACATTATGTTAGGGCTAAAAAAATTGATATGAAGACTCAGAGTGTTACAAAAGAAAAAATTATTATTAAGAGGTCGGTAGAAAAACCGAGGGTCTGCTCGGTAAAGCCGAAAAGGAAGGTTGTTAAGCCGAGCAAATCTACAACCCCAGTCAGAAAACTCACCCCATCTAAGAGAAAATCAACCAAAAAACTCTTAGCTAGCACAGAAAAAATCTCCACTAAAGACTTCCTTTCTTTTAAATCCACAAAAAACCCTTCTGACACTGGGAAGCTTTCTTCAAGCCGTACAATCCCTTCAATGAAAACTGAAAAATATATAAAACCTCAAATAAGCAGCTCAGAATCAGAAAAATGTAATACCTAAATAGCGGATATAATAACTGGCTATGTTCTAACATCAAGTGACTTATACGGAGACTATTCATATCGTGATGAAATTCAAAACAGTACTGTAATAAGGACGTCTATAGACCAAGGTTCTCAAAAATCTCCTGATTTTTTTTTCAAACCAGAGCATAAAGGTCGTGTATTTAGCAGTACAGGGGGGAAAAACTAAAAAGACTTTTCGAATTTTTATATGATAAGTTAAATATGTCATTAGCAAAATTTATAAATGTTAGTTAATAACACAGGTTTAGCATACCTAGCCCAGCTTTACATTGGCGACCTTCATGCTTCAGTAAAAGAAGGCGAGCTTTATGATATCACTCATCAATATGGAGAAATCAGTTTCATTAAGCTTATTCGTAGCCAAACTTATACAAATCGAGCATATGCATTCATAGCTTATAAAGACCCTACTCAAGCATCTTCAGCACGTCGAGAACTGAATGGGTTGAAAATCAAAAACACAGTTATCCGTGTATGTCGTGTTACTAAAGATCACGATCCTAAGTCAAATATATTTGTGAAAAATATTCCCTCACAAGCAACACTTAAAAATTTTGAAGATATCTTTGCTCCTTATGGGGCTATAATATCATCAAAAATCTGCTATGATACTAACGGCAACTCTTTAGGATACGGATTCATTCAATTCGAACGTAAAGATAAAGCTCAGGAAGCTATAAATAAACTCAATGGTTTCCTTTGGGGTAATAATAAAATCATTGTCTCTGAATTTTTACCTATAGCTTCAAGGACTATTGCTAACAAAACAAATTTGTATATAAAAGGCTTCCCTTTAAACTATTCACAAGATATGATTAAAGAGATTTTTAGTCAATTTGGTGAAATCACGTCAATAGGTCTTATGAGTGCAAAGACTAAAGATGGTGAACGAGCATTTGGCTTTGTGTGTTTTTCTAATAATGAATCTGCTTCTAAAGCTTGTGAGGCTATGCATACAAAAAAAGAAGGGGATTATGAATGGTATGTTGTCCCACATATGAATAAAAATACTAGAAAAGCTCTGTTAAGAGATCAGTACTTAAAGAAAATTGAAGAGTGGAAAGTAAAGAATTTGTATATTAGGAATATCCCTAAAAGCATCTGTGATACAAAACTCAGGGAAATATGTTTGGTTTATGGGCAGATATCCTCGTTGAAAATAGTTTTAGTTGAGCATATAAAGTATGATGCTGAAGGTGAAATGCGTAAAGAACTTTTGCCAAAAGGAGTTGGTTTTGTTTGTTTTGTTTTAGAAAAATCAGCAACTTTAGCTTTAAAAGAACTGCAAGAAAAGACTTTAGAAGGACAAAAGCTGTATGTGTCTAGATGGAAGCCGAGGAGTGAGATGAAAACAAGTTTGATAACAAAAATACAGATGAGAAATGAAAGGGCTTTAAGGTTTAATTCTATGCCGATGGGATATCAAGTTGGTAGAGGACAAGGTTTACCGATGAATATGCCTTATTTTCCAGTGATGATGCCTTTTGATAAAGCAGGATATGGAGTTAGTCAACAACAAGGAAAGTTTGGCAATTTTGCCCAGGCCCCTCCAAGTGCCCAAATGCCAAGTGGAAATTATAGAAGGCCTGCAGTACCAATGGGTAAACTAGGATTGCCTGCTGCGGTACAGGGGAAAAAAAGCACATATGAAGCTTTATTCCCTTTTGTTATGAATATGACAAGCGAACTTGTGGCAGGTAAGATCACCAACATATTAGTTGATCTTGGAAGTCAGACTGTTTTTAACCTCATGAACAACGAAGTCTTACTTAAAGAAAAAGTCAAAGAGGCTATCGAGCAATTAAAAACTAGTTGGGCGAACAACCCATCACACCTAAAAATTTTGGAATCACTTCCTAATTAACTTGTAAAATAAATTTCATGCATACTAATTTTTAGATAAAAGCAATTTAAAGGAATACAAAGCGTCTACTCCCTTGTCACTTACTTCATGTCTACAGTTTTTACTAATTGCATTCCCTTTTTCATCAATCAACACCAAAGTTGGTATTGATTCAATCTCAAATTGCTTAGCTAGATTTATTACTATATCTTTATCTTCAAATGGGATAGTCAGCCATGGCATTTTCGCGTAATAATTGTTGAAATCTTCCTTTGTTTCATCAAAAGTGCTAAAGATAATCTCGCATTGCTTCTTCGGGGAGTTAACTTTGTTATAAAATTCAGATAAAATTGGGGTGAATGACCTGCATGGTGGACACCAGCTAGCAGAAAAGTATAATAAAAGAGGGGATTTAAATGTTAGAATGCTTGTGGAAACATTACCAGCTTTTGAGTGGAGGATTTTACCAAGAAAAGCCATATTAATAATTATTAACATTATGTGATTATATATGGAGAAGTTGCATATTTTATAATTTGGGGGAAAATGTGTGATGGGTTAGAAAAAATGTTTTTCATGGCGGATTTTTATTTTTATTATAATTTTTGGGTGGTAATTAATGATAGGAATTTATTCGGGAAAACAGTTTTGGATGTTTCTGTTAGAAAAAAAAAGATCATAGAAGTTTAGGCATTTAAAAAATCAAAATACCTGAAATCATATGATATATTTTATCTATGTTTATAGAAGTAGTTTTTTTTAATTTAATACTTAACAAAAATCCAAGCAGGCTTTTCAAATGAAATAAATATTTATATATAAAGTTTAACTTCTGAATAATAGTTTAGAACTTTTATGAGTAAATCTAAAATTTTGATAAATTTGCATTTGTTTTATGATTTGGAATATTAGTAGATAACTCGAAATATTTAGAATTCTAACAAATTTTAATTTATTGGATTAAAATAATTATTGTATTTGTTGTGTAGAAGAAATAGTTTTGATAGATAAATACTTACCTGGAAAAAACTAATGTTAAGTTAAAATATTAAGTTCCTATAAGTCTGGATTTTTGTAGAATAAATTGAGGGAATCTGAGAACTAATTCATTTGAGAAAATTTAAAGCAGAAGTAAACTTGCTCTGACTGAAAAAACCAGAAGAATTATAAAGCCAGATTAAACTATATTTAATGATCAATGCATATCACAATAAAATCTTATTGAATTGATGCCAAATATGAGTTTCCATGATCATAAAACAGTAATCATTCAAATTATTAAGATTTCCGAGAATCATAAAGCCCATATATTGAGTATTGAACCATTTTAGTAATTTTAAGTGAAAATTGAAAGAAATTGTTTTCCTAATATTTATTCAGTATTTCAGAGATTTTTCTATCCAAATATTTCCATTCTCACATATCTTAATGTTTTTCCTGAAAAAAGAAATCAAGAGTTTTATTAGTTTATATATTTATAAAAATACATAGAATGATTTATTATATTATAATAAAATATCATTTCGCTCCGTAAGAATATGCATTATCGTTTCCATAACTTCGAGGTAAAATTAGAAATCTCTCTAATCAAATTCTTTTGAATAATCAAGCTATTTACAACACAAATACAAATACAAAAACTTAAAAAATATTATTTCGTCTGATAAAACTACATTAATAATCATAAACTTTTACGAGTCTATTTACCTATAATCATAAAAACTATTATATTATATTTTAAATATCTAATTTGTACTTGGTTTTATTAATCATATCCATTTTTCGAATTTTATTCTAAGAACATACGTGTTTGATCCTATAAATAGAGTCAAAGCAATATTGAAAACTATCACTTTCCCTTAAAATTCGTATTATTTCTACCAAAAGCTTCATTTATCTCTTCCTTTAAATCAAAATAATTGTTTATTTTACAAAATCCTATACACAAATCATTCTAATTCAAACATCGCTACAAGTAAAAACTCACCCAAAAATTCAAAGATTTAAACTTTAATAAAAAATTATTAAACATACAAATCAGCATAATTCATAAGCAATGATCTTTTATTATATAAAATAATAGCTTTATAATATTCTATATTTCTTTAGGTCTAAAACTATGAATGTATTCTTAGTTAGGTGAAATAATACCCATATAAAAATAAATGGGTTTGTATCGATTAGTAGTATTCATAGTGATTCAAATTGTGGCGACGAGTACTTTGAAATCTCCTACACCTTCGAGTGAGATCAACAAAGAAACTCGTGCGCTACTAAATATTCTTCAGAGCAAAGATGCTCATCTATCTGATTATTTGTCTAAAACTCCAATACTGTTGAAAATGAATTGGCCAAGCCCTGTATTCTTATTCGAACCAACATCAATGCTCCTAACAGTTCCAATGTCTAAATCAGAAACAGTGTTAAAATACATATCTCTAGTATCACCCGATTTCTCTATAAAGCAACTGCCCAAATTAAAGCAAAAATATATGTCGCCAGTCAAGCTTGATATCCTCTTTACACCAACAGCAATCGGCATAAGAAGTGATTATTTAGTATTGTGTACTGAAACAGAAACTTTAATTTACTATCTTCAAGGTATTGGAGAAGAATCAGGCTTTAACCTTCAAACAGTGAATATAGAGTACATACAAGGTACATATGGGGTATTTGATTTAATTATTGACAACCCTTTTAATGACCTTTTAGAAGTGATTTCTTTAAAAGTTCAAGACAAAGATGTGTCTGTTGAAAAAAAAAGCATGCCTATATTAGGACATTCAAAAGGGGAAATCTGTACCTTGCGGGCGTACTTTTCTCAGCAAGGGGAATATAAAACTTCATTAGAAATCCAATTTCATGCAAATAAATTCATATTGCCTATTTATGTCAAAGTATTAAACCAAGGTCTAAACGTCCCAAAAACTATAAGTTTCAGTATTTTAAACACTTATGATAGGAAGTATTATATGGATATAATCGTAAAAAATCCTTCTAAAAACAGTTTTAAGATCCAAAGTCTAAAAAGTATGTCATCGGTTTTTGAAGTGTCTTTTGACAACAAAATTGTCCCAGCGCATAGCGATAAATTCATTATAGGGAAAGTTAGGTTCCATATGAAAAACGAAGGGTTTTATACTGGAGCTATCGAGCTTAGAAGTAATGATAAAATTTATATTATAGAATGCACAGCTACTTCAACTTTATCTATATTAGAAATATCAGCTGTTCCTTTAGTTTATAATCCATACAATCATATGATTTATAATGTCCCTGTAACAAACTATCTTGGTCATGATTTGCATATTAAAAACATCCAAACTTTCACAGGGGCTTTGAACATTTCAAACCCAGAAAAGCTCTTTTCTAATGAAGAAAGCAAAGTTAAAGTCATGGTTTTAGGTAAACAGTCATCCTATCAACTAGTAAAATTCCACACAAATATCGGTATTATTCAATCTTATATAAGAATAGAAGACCCTGTGTTATCATTTGCACATTTAGTCAAAGGGGTTTATGAAAACATATACGGCCCATTAGAATTGGGTTATATATCTTATGAAAGCTCTATAACAGTAAAGTTGTCAATAAAAAACTCAAACAGATTCGATGTAGTTATTGATTTAATAGAGTCAATTCCCCATTCAAAAATTGAAATGCCTAAACGTAATACAATCTATGCCCAGGACTCACTTGAATTTGCAATAGTTATAAAAGGTGATAGATCTTTGTTTAACCCAGTTATATTCCATACTTCAATTGGTTCATTTTTCATAACAGCACATTTATCTGCTGTACCTGGATATGGAAAAGTTAAATCAATTTACTTTGGTGAAGTAGTTCCAGGGACTACTAAAGAGCAATTAATATATTTTACTAATAATTTCCCAGTCCCAGTACATATACAGTCAATATCTTCTCCTGTTGATAGTTTAACTTTTGAAACTACAAAAGAACTTGTCCTACCAGATAAAGAGCAAGTTATAGGGAAAGTAAAGATCTTATATAGTAAAAAGAATGAGATTATTATTGATTGGAATAAATATTTGACTTATGGAGAAGCTAGGACTTGGAATCAGCTTCAGAGGATATGGGAAGATGGGGAAAAGGTAGGAAGTATTGTAGTAACTACAGATGTTGCTGGGAAAATTGAAGTCCCTGTATTTATTGGCTTTAAAAAACCTCAGATGGAGATTGACATATGGCCGAATTTCGATTATTGCAGCATTGATGAAACTTGTACAAGTTATTTGAAAGTTTATAACCCTTTGCAGGTACCAATAATGGCCCAACTACTCGCTGCTCCAGACTTCCTACAAACTGAACTTAAAAAATTTGACTGTTCAAGTCAGTATTTACATCAAAACTACGTTGATGACGAGTTTGAGAACGTTAACAATGAATATGATACAGGACTTAAAAGAAGGGAATGCATAATAAAACCTACTGAAGAAATACCTTTAATTAAACATGCAACTGAAAAACGTCCAAGACGATCACAAGAATTAAATTTACAAGACCAATCCTTATTAGAAAAAATCCTCTCTGTTATAAACCCTAAAGATGATGTCAGTTACTCAAACCTTCTCAAAACCCAAAACGAAGAATTTAAATCTTCTCAAAACACATGGCAAGCATCTCAATCATATTTCATAGGAGGTAAAAATACTATTCTTATTCCTCCAAAAACAAGTAAAGTTATTGGGCCAATATATTTTCAACCTTTATCCCAAGGTTTACACAATCTATCTTTTATACTCAGAAATAACTATACGCTTATTGAAACAATGAATATTCATACAAATGTTGCATATTCAAAACTTGCATTTATGAAAAGAACTATTTATTTTTATAATGGAAAAGAATATGTTGTACATAAAACATCCTTAAGAAAAGAGCAACATAAACTTATTTTTGATATAACTTCTGATGAAATGAGTAAGTTTTTAACTGGAGGCCCTTCAATAATATCACCAATATTTGTCAGAAGTTTTGAATTGCAAAATGTGGGGAATATTGATGCTGAGATTCAAGGGATTTCTTTTGAAGGAGATGTTTGTGAGTTTGAGGGGTATATATTGATTGAATGTAATAGAAGTTTTATTTTAGGCTCGCAAGAAGGGATTAGCGTGCAAATGTATTATAATCCTGCAAAATCTTTTGCTAATAGAAATGCGGAATTACAGGTGTTCACATCAACAGGACGTTTTAGTATTACAGTTGAATCTAAACTTCCTGAAGATTTTAATTTAAATGTCTTTGCAGCTAGTTGTGGAGATGAAGCACTTATCGCAACCATAGCTTGTATTATTGTAGTTTTGGTGCTATTGATTAAATATGATCAATTTGATAAAAAAATACATTATAGAAGTAAGAGCACAAAAGATTATCCTGAAATAACTTTTGGGGTTTTCTTTTGCAAAAAATACTCTCAGCCTATTTTCTTTGCCCAGACCCAAGAAATTCCAACAGTTCCAATAGAAACTGAAAAAACTGAAGAAACAACAGAGATAGTTGGAATTATCCAACCCCCAAAATCTAGGAAAAAAACTAAAATCAGACGTAATTTAGCAAATACTATAATAGAAAATGCTGAGAATTTAAAGACTCAAAAGCATATGGTACAAGTTCCAGAGATCATAGCAACAAATAAATTGCTTATGGAAAAACGTATAGGAAAACCTTCAGTTAATTCACCTCTTGTATGCCCATCACCTGTTAATGAGAAAAATTCAACATTTGAAAACCCGATGAAAAAAGTTAGAGCGGTTTCTGATGATCCGGCACCAAAGCCAAAGGAAAGTTCAGAAAGTCTGAGTGTTGAACCTGAAGAGGACTTTTTTATTGACTCTTATAAAAAAAGCAGTTTATTGTTTGGGTTTAGTTCTGATCAAGAATCAGCAAGTCTGGCTGAATTGACTGAAGATTAATTCACTAGTATTAGAGTTTATTTTATCTAAATAGATGCTTTTACGATAATTATTGTAAAAGATAAGATTTTTTTTATGTTTAAAATTTTATGAGGATTATTGAGTTTGTGTTAAAACTATTAGGGTTTACTAAAGGGTTATGATAAATAGGCAACTACTTATGGATAAAAGTTTATAGTGATTTAAGAAAAAATCCTTTCAAGTAAACTCAAATATTACTACAAAATCACATCATTGAGCTACCACAAAATGCTCAAAAAAATTCTTACAACCTTTTAAGCAACTCATTTTTCTATTCTATTAACTAATCCATTCTTGCTTTTAAGGTTTTGGCTGTAATTCCTGCAGGAGTGATCATATAAATTACTGCTCCCCAACCAGAAAAGGCATCTCGGTCTAATCCTGATAATAAACACTGAGAAATGACTTCAAACAGATCTTCTGATTCCAAATCGTCTTTGTAAAAACTCTCACATATCCCCAACATGTTTTCAGAACCGGTGCCAATACAGAAAAACCCATCCTTATCACACATGCAGCCTATAGAATCAGCTGTTGAAAGGTATGGCTGGTTTTTATCATCAAGACCTGCTACTAAAGGCTCAATGAAGTATGGAGAAAAGCGACGTTTGTATTGAAGGGCAGCCAACATCCAAGATAAAGTTTCAGGAGAGATTTGCCTGTTTTCTTTAAGACTGTATAGGTTGAGTTTTGCTCTAAGCTCAGCTGCTAAAGTCTGAATATCTCCTCCTAGACCAATAAACCCTGCAATAGTTTTGTCAGTCATTTGGAAAACTCTCTGGTAATTTGTACTCACAGTTTTGTATTGAGCTCCCAAACGCCGGTCCATTGCAATTGCTACGCAGTCTTTGCCTTTCATACCTATCATCGAACCCCCATGGTACGAGAATATATTGGCCTATATAAGTTTTACCATTTCTAATTATTTCAAGAGTTTCTTTAGTTATATCCTACAAGGATTATATCAAAAATCTTAATATTATCATTTCTTTATATAAGTTTTACTTTAATCTAATATTATAGTTTTTCATATGAACTTTTAGACTAATAATAAATAAAAAATATGAAACATGAAGATTAGACTATGAAAAGAGCTGAATATGTTACTGAAAACAACACAATTTTAAGGTATTTTAAAAAAAAGAACACAAGGATTTGTATTAAACAAAAACAGATGAAGAAATCGATGATATTATGATACAAAAATAAATCTTTATATATGTCTCAAAGATTATATTATGATATTTGGAACTATATCACAAAAGCTTGCATATCAAAAATTTGTCTAGAGTTCTGAAGAAATCAATTATTATCCAATGCTTTATAAAAAAAAATTACGTCAATACTCTATTGTTAATAATAAATATAAGCAATTAGGATATTTATGCTATTATGCCTATGATGATTTAAGAATTCCTTCTCTGAGTTTTATATCAACAGAGCCGAAAAATAAACCTGAAGAACCAAAAAAAGATGAAAGCGTATTTGCACTTGATACTTTTTTAAACTTTTAATGCAAAATCCTAGTCATTCACAACAAAGTGTTATGTAATTATTGGCATGATCATAGAGATCACAGACGAGATACAGTAAAATTTCCATATTCTTGCAAGCAGTGTATAGTTGGGTTCAATAGAAAATACAAATACAAATATAAAACTTATGTAAAAGCTGCTACGATGAAATAGAGGAACTTTATCATAGAGATAATTATCAAATAAAAATTTTCAAGAGCGAATCTTGTAAGATGGCTGAAAATCCCTTTTATCCATCAGACTTAACCTGCACCTAAGGAGAATCTTCAAGTTAGTATAAAAAAATATTCAGACGCGAATGAAACTTTGAATACATAACTAACTGAAATCCAAGAAAAAATACAGAATATATTGCAGTTCCAATGTTAATTTTATAAATACTGAAACTAGTAAGAAAATTTTGAACTGCGAGCATTTAATTTGTGTCAAATATCAGCATAAGTGATTCTTGTGATATATATTTTTATCAATACATCCAAATATAAACATCACAATAATTTAGTTTTGAATAGAAGGATTAAATATACTAATAACTACGTATCAATCACTTCTTCAGTAATCTGAGTGCTACCATCTCCCATTTCCCAATACTTTTTGATTTTCTTTATAGTGACACCGTTTTCTGTTTCACTTCTGATCTCACAGGTCATCTTAATAGCTCCTTCAAGCCAATTTTCAACCTCATTTATTGTGCTTATGCCTCCAGTTGGCACTTCTACAGGTTCAATTTCATCTTTATCTGTAAACTCTCCAGCAAAAACAACCGAGGCAACTGTTTTATATTCACTATGAGGACCCATACCTACTCCAATCCTTTTGAATCTAGGGTTTAACAGTGCATTTCTATGAGGTCTAGTCTTAAGCCCATCATCAACTAGGAAACTTAAAACTACTTCAAAGCCATCAACTGAGCCATAATCTAAAGCTTCTGCTATGCAGTCACTCCATTTACCAAATTTTTCTAAGCGGTCTTGTAAAGTATTCTCACGACTACCTATATGGCCCACTATCCCTAAAGCACCTGTATCATTACAATGAGCTTGTGCTGCATGAGCCAAACCTTCGGACCAGTGAAGGTTTTCAAGAGGAGTCGCTTTTTTTATTGCTGCTAGTGCTTCTTCAGCCGCATTCATACCTTCACGAGTCATCACAGGTACTGCTCCCTTACGGTGTTTTGCGTTATTTGCTTTAAATGCTGTGAGTTCTGCTTCGAAACGAGAGCTGAATGTAGTTGGATCGGTTCTAAGATTGTTTATTTCTCTGTAAACCTCTTGAATTAGGTCGGAATATGATTTCATTTTTATTATTTGATTTAAATTAAATTCCAATTAGAATGGCTGGGATGATTGTTATTGATTTAAATGAGAAAAGTTGAGGTTTTGTCTTTTTATTGATGTTTGAAGAGAGATGGTAATGATAGAGGATTTGAGATGAGGTTTGAAGGGAATAGTGGGTGTTAGGATTAATGCGTTTGGGTTTTGAAGATAAAATTTTTGGTATTTTGGGAGAAATTTGTTTTGGTTTATTGTGAAAAATATGTTTGGATTTTTTGTGTAGGTTTAGTTTTTTAAATATATTTAGTTTTGATGAATTATTAGGGTATATTACAAGGCTTGGATAATAGTAAAGCGATAATTCCTAACTAATTAGGGTATATTAAGAATTACTTGATGAATTGAAATATTGTATGTGTACATAAATCAACATAGCAAGTTTGAATTAAAGTTATTTAGATAATTTAATTAAACCTATAATAAAACTAATACTTTATTATGCTATAATTATTATCTTTCTAACTACTCAAAAAACTGTTAGTATTGGGTTCTAAATCAAAATCAATAAGTATTTCTCTAGAAAGCATAGCACCAATCAAATCCAGATTTTTATCACAGCTAAAATCCCCAGGCCAGTAGGCAGAAGCTGGAATATCCTGGTTTATTAATCCCATAGCTTTATAAGCTGAAGCAACAAGTTCTGAACAAAAAAACGAATCTTCTTCCCCAGGCATTTCCCTGCTCGACCTTTGCAACAGTTTAACTGGAGAAATTTTAAATTTTTTCCCTTCAACTTTTTTAACAAATTCTTCAAGTTTCATCATCATTTCATCAGTCCTCTCAACCTGAAGTTGTCTATACATGATTCTTTCAGATAAAGTATGCCAATCATGAGCTAAATAATGACTCCAAAGAACAATACCGACTCCATCTGCAGTTGTAGCTTCTAAAATCCCAATTTTACCTGATACATATTTTATAATAAAAGCTACATGATCATATTTGCTACCAATAAGACCTCTTGTAATTGTTGAACTTATATCTTGACTTCTAAATAATAATATATCTCCTGTATCAGCTTGATCAATAAATTCACTATTTGAAATTCTTTCATGTTTCCAAAATTTACCTTTTTTACCGAGTCCGGCTAACTTTTTTTGCTTACCACGAGATGTGAGAATTGTATGATAAAGAATTGAAGCCCATTCAGAAAGTTCTGATCGTAAAGAACTTTTTAATAGTATTGATTCAGTTGAATTCACTGGTTTGAGGGTTATTTGTTTTGGTGAGTCTCTTGGTTTCGCTATCATGTCTATTGAGATTTGGTTAAAGTTGATTACACCTTTTGGGATTTTGTCAGATGGAAGTTTAAAGTAGTAAAGTTTATATCCATCTAAAGCGAAGTACCTATAAGACCAATTCTTAATAATTCCATTAGATTGTTTTTTAAGCCACCCCGACTTCTGAGACAAAAGTGCTATTTGGTTTTTTTCTATTTCAGCAGGCATTGGGGGTATTTCTTCAACGTTTTCTTTAATCCCATAAGTATCATCAATTATCATATCAATTGTAAAATAAACCTTGGATATAAAATAATGTCAGTTCTAACAACCGGAAAGAGGTTCTATAATTTATCCAAAAACTCTGAATCTCCAACTTATTACAGTCAAATTCCTCAGCCAAAACATGCAAGAAATCCTTCCGGGGAAATTTTAATCGCAAAAAACCCTCTTAATGAACCATATATCCAAGAATTAAAAAAAGTCCTAGAAAGACAAGAAAACAAAATCCAAGAACTTCAAACCAAACTTAGTTCATCTCAAGAAATCCCTCAATATAGTATTCGTGAATCTAAAGAAATTGTTAACACTTCAGTATTCAATCCAGAAATCAGTAATCATTTATTCAAAGAGCATTATAGAAATATAGATAAACAACTTGAAGATAAAGAAAGAGCTCGGATTCAAGAAGCAATTGCTAAAGAAAAAGAGATAAAAAGTCGATTGAAGCAATTGAATTCTATGCGTCAAAATGCTTTATATGAGCGAACTAATCATTTTAAACATTCTGAGGAGTATAGAAGGGATCTTGAAGTACAAGAAAAGATTAATTATCAGATTGAAGAACAAAAAATATTAGATAGTGAACTTTATCAGCCGTTGGTTAAGTTTAAAAGAGGGGAAAATTCACCTAGGTCGCTGAAATTTTCGGAATCTGTCCCTGTGATAAGTCGGAATGATGTGTTTCCTGTGACTAAAAGCTTAAGTAAACTTGTTGTTAATTTTGCGAGTCTACCTGCTTATCAACAGCCAAAGTTTACGAGGCATAGTCCTAAGGTGGTCCCTAGCTTTCCTGTTATTGGTTCAAAAAATAAAATCAGAGATTATTATCGCACTGATTAATTAAGAAACGGGATTTAAAATTGTGAATTTATATTGTTGATTTTGTTGATTATAAGGAAAATTAGCGAATTTTTTATAGTGTGTTTTATGATTTTTATGATTTTTTAATATAGATTATGTATGATAAATGATTTTTTAAGAGGTTTGTAAAGAGTATTTAGGTTTTATGTTTTGAATTAGATATTATAAGTGGAATTAATTTTTAGATACTAATATTAGGAAATTAATAAATTACATGATTTGGATTATAATAAAAATTATGTTACTCTATGTAATAAAAGATTTAAATACTGAATTGGGCACTTAGAAAAATCACAACATAAAATTGTAGCCTAGATTAAATACATTTTTTAAAGAAAATTAAGGTGCATGGTGGATGCTTTAAACCAATCCTACACATATACTCTTATCTAATCTTTGACTTAAAATACAATTATTATGAGTATTTGAGCTTTAATTTCTATTAGTAATTAGCATTTGATAAATTCTTTAATATAAACTTCACTTATACCAGCCTAAAATATTCAATACTAATAAAATCTAAAGTTTTCAAATCAAATCATGCTAAATCACCAAATAAAATATCGCATTTCAATCCTCACATATTCCCCTTAATATTTCTCCTAATAATCCTTTCACAATCTTATCAATAATCCAAACAAATCAGCTTTTCAAAAATACATTTTTCCCAAAAAAAAAACTTGGATGCCAATTAATTTAGATAATGGCAGAAAACAACTCTCATCGTTAGTTATTAGATTTGGTATAATATAATTAATATGAGCCATATTGGTGTCAAAATGCAAAGAAAAGATATTCAAAGAAATGATTTCAGCTTTAGAATGAATACTAAAGATCAGTTTGTTAGCAAACAAGATATACAAGCTAAATTTAAGACCGAATTTTGCAGGAATCTTGAAGCAGGATTCTGTGAATACGGAGATAAATGTTTCTTTGCACATAGTCTTGAAGAGCTAAGAGACAAAAACCATTTATCTACTCTAAAGCAAGTGAAATGTAAGAATTTTTTTGAATTAGGGTATTGCTTGAATGGTAGTAGATGCCAATATAGCCACCGCGAAATCTCTCCAGAAACAGCTGAGAGTTCGCCTAATCCCAGTAATAAAGCCTCTAGGAAAGGTTCTGAAGATTTACACAAGGCTCCAATCTTTGTGGACCTTGAAAGTAGAGGTCTTTTTTAATTTAACTAAGCTAAGTTATAATAGAAACTTGTGTTATGGTTGCTTACCATTTTAATATGCCAACTATTTAGTTTTTTATACATAAAACTCCAGAAATAAAATATCTAATTAGCTTTAATCACCTAGCATTTACTAAAGCTTGGTCCACCACAAGAAAACATAATGATAATAATTAATATCGCCTGAATAACAATTACGATAATAATCAAAACCAATATTACTGTTAGCTTAGTGTTCTTCCACCACATGACTCTTTTTACTTTTGTTGCCTAAATTTCTTTTACAGTTTTTCGCATACTAACTGAACTGTCACTAAGTTGTTGGGTTTTATTTACCAAAAGCTCAATTTTTTCGCCTCTTGCTAAAACTTTATCTATATTCTCAATCATGATATCTTTAGTTTTTTCAATATTCTCTCTGACTGTCTTCAACTTATCTGTACCGCCTTGATCACTATTATAGAAATTCATTTTGGCTTTCATGAGATCCATGAATTCTCGATTAGCGCCGTATCCACCAAGGTTTTTCACATTAGTTCCAAATTTTTCGAAGAATTTGTCTTTTATGTCAAAGAGATAAGCATAGGCTGTACGATTGTGGAAAGCTGCATCTGTCATGCAAAGAAAAGTTACATCATTTTCGTTGTTGTAATGAAATATGTACTTGTTTTCATAGACGTAAGATGCTGAAGAATTTTTCTTGATTTTTGTTAGGAGCTTTAAGGCTAACATGCCAAAATTTCCTTCTGCAAGAGAAGCTTCAGCTAATGGTGTTGGATTGGAATCGGAAGCGATGACTGAATAGATAATTGATGCCATTTATATATTTCGCTTATGTATAGATTAACTTGAATTGAGAAAGTATATGTGTGTATAAAAATTAAGATAAGGTTATAGATAAAGAATTTTTACATAAGAACACTATTTAGAAAAAAAAGTTTTCAATAAATACGGAACTTCAAGAAGGGGTTTCTTTAGAAAGACCATCATAAAATCAAAGTATATGTGTGTATAAAAATTAAGATAAGGTTTTTCTTTCTCCACTTTTCCTGAGAGGTTCTGATAATCAGTGGCAAGTGCTGAAACTTGGGTAACTAATGGAGCGAAATTAGCTTGATCTAAGCGTTGATTGACAAAACGGATAAGAGTTAAGTTTGCAAGTACTTGAGTGAGCACAGGTTATTTCAAGACCAGTAAATAGCATCAATATCTTTATATCGTTATTTTATCTCTTTTTCTCATATAAATTTGGTTAACCATAATTTCACATANTTTGCAAGTACTTGAGTGAGCACAGGTTATTTCAAGACCAGTAAATAGCATCAATATCTTTATAGCGTTATTTTATCTTTTTTTCTCATATAAATTTGGTTAACCATAATTTCACATAATAAAAAAATCGTGCAAAGTGAGTTCACTTCGAAAAATGTATATACTACTATCACTAACTCCTATATTTGCAAACACATACTTAATCTCTTTTGGCGTAGTTTATAAGATGATTAATAAATAATATAACCAATTCAATCCAATATATTAATACACACAAAAACTTATAAAAAATCAAAAAGCACAATAAAAATCTTCATAATTTATTATAGTGCATATATAAAAAACTTTAATAATTCAGCATATCTTTTTTTATTTTCTATCATATATCCTATCATAAAAATATAAATTTCACAACTAATATACACTATCTAAATTCATCCCTCAAATTGCAAAAAATCATACAACCTCCTATTTATGATTGAAAAGCTTCATATTCAAAAAATGTATAAATTTAATACTTAATCATCTTTATATTCTCGAACTTCTATCTAAATTGAATAATTTAAAAGTCTATTTAAGAATCTCGAAGCTCAGTAACCCCCATAGCAGCTTCCAAATCTTCAAATACCGACTGTTGAAGAAGTTGGGTATTCTGCAACCTTTGAATAAGCTCAAGTTCCTCCTGTTCCATTCTAGCTACCATTTCTTCCTTTTCTCTTCGAATACGGTTTTCTTCTTCAATTTTCCTTTCAAGTTCCATTTTCATCTGTGCTTTTTTTTCCAGTTCCATTCTTTTTCTTCTTTCTTCTGCCCTTGACTTTTGTCTTTGAATTTCTTGTTTAGCCGCTATTTTCGATTGAATTTCTTCAAGACGTTTTTGTTCAATAATTTCAAGATTCTCAAGTTGTAACTGTTTAATATTCTGTGCATCAGTGTAAACCTTAGCTTTAAAGTCTTGTTTTTTCTGTTCTTTGTTTTGTCGTTCGGTATACTTTTGATTTTTGAGTTCTTGAAGTTTTAGTTGTTCTTCTTGTTCTTTTGCTAATCTAAGCTCTTCTTTACGTTTTTGTTCTTCTTGGAGCCTTTGGCGGGATTGGAGGATTTCCATAGCCTTCTTCCGAGTCTCTTCTATCTTTTTAAGAGCCTTGGCCTCTTCAGCTTTAAGCAAAGCTATTCGGTTTGCTAGTAACTTAGCGTCTTCTTCAGCTTGTTTGCGTAGAGACTTGGCTTCAGTGAATTTTGAGTGATCGACTATTTCTTCAGACATTTAACTGTAATTTGAATTTATATGAATATAATATGTCTGCACAGGAAGAGTTTGACTCAAATTATAGGTAATTGAAAATCAGGTCAAAATTGATACAAGAGTTTCTAAAAATCAAAATTCATCTAAAAACTGCTAAAGAAAGCTTGGAAATCCAAGAAGCTGAAAGAAAGGCTCTTACTTCTGAAAAAAAAGAACTTGAAGAAAGTATTAGAAATATTACTTATGAGAGAGATAGGGCTATTGAAAAGAAGTTTATGTCAACTAATCAGCTTAATGATCCAGCTAAGCTTCAGGAATTAAAAACATATAATGATTTTACGGAACAGAAACTTTTAGAGGAGCAGAGAAAAAGCAATAGTTGTAAAGAACTGTTGGCTGATACTCAAGAAAAATATCAAGGCCAAGAGACTACGCTTTCTGTGCTAAACAAAAAACTTGATGCTGTACAAAGGGAACTAGAGAAGATAAAGAAAAATCGACCTCCTACCGGAGCTGCGGCTAGCAAACAAAACGTCTCTAAAATATACTCAATGCCTCCTCCAGTGATATCAAGCCATAAAACTCTACCAAAACCAGAGACTAGTCGATTAGGTTTTTTAAACTTCTTTAAAAGAAACTAAGGACTCGCCAATATTGAATTAAAAAAATTAAACTAGAAGCATAAACTAATTAGAAAGTATAAAAGCACTAATAAATGGCAATAAGTTTCGACGGTGATGGACTTTTAGACATAATATATCAATACATTTGGACAAAAACTCCTCAAGATACAGGAGTCAGAGGATTTTCTATACCTGATACTATAATATACAAATACCAACAGCCACGATCTTGGTATTTCACATCATTAGATGGGTCGATAAAAAAACGAGCAAAAGACAAGCTAAAAATCCAACACATTGAAAAATCATTTTTAAAAAACGTTTCCCGATCAGGCATTGTAGCCTGGTATTTATATATAGAAGCTAAAACTCGTATAGTAGAGTTTTTAAATACTGATGATTTTAAGCATTTCTTGCACTATAGAAAAAAAGCTGAAGAAGGGATTTTACAGAAATTCATCGACCCTAAAGGTGAAAAAAACACTTTAATTCAAATGATCTGGACGCCTCAAGTATGTTTATTTGAATTAAGAGAAAATTTAAAAGACCTTTATGATGTGCGATATGATATCTATGAACGTGCTGTAACTTTTGAAGGAGAAGAATTTCATAGCACAAGTAGACAAATTTGTAGTAAAGAATTGAAATCATATATGCAGACTATAATAAATAAACTTGTTGAACATATAAACAGAGTATCATTAGGAAGAATGCCGATAAATAGGATGGTTTTACATTTCAAACAATCAAAAAACGATACTTTATGGCTAATACGATCATGTTCTATAAGACGTTCTAATGATATGATATCAGAACCTATAGTAATTAATTCAGATATCCATCTACCTGAAACAGTAAATACAAAAAAGTTTTCTTTAACCCCACAAAGCGCTATGGCTTTACAGAAAACAGTTCTTTGTCGCAATTGTTCTCAACCAATGGAAGCTGATAAAATGTGTGAAATTTCATATAGAATGATATTGTCAGTAAATAGAAACTCAGAAATGCCTGATTTGATTCAAAGGATACATACACAAATGAATCAAGCTGAATATGAAAAACTTAAACATAATCCTTTGTTTTTAAGTAAACAAACACTTGTATGCGATGTATGCTTTTTAGAATATGCTAGTGAATGTAAAAATAGTGGAGCTATGCCAAGACCTCAAAGTAATGAAAATTTTAGAATGCTTCCTTTGGATCCTAGTAAGACTAATAAAAGAAGAGATTTAACTAATATGAGTATTGGAGATAGGGTTTCAACTGCAAAAAGTACTAAAGGTTTTACGTGTTTTAAAAATAGTTCGCTACCAAGAATTAGTACTGCTATTCAGGTTAGTTCGCAGAAATCTTTGGCCAGGGTTTTTGGTATGAATGATATTACAGCTTTTTTGGAAGAGAGATATGCAAATCGTCGATTGATAACTCGATAATGATATAATCTTATTGACTTTTTATAAGTAATTATGCTAGTTTTTTTTTAGATTAAGAATGATTTACTGCATTCTCTGATNAAT
>MPUH01000312.1:0-67224 GCA_001970955.1 Stentor coeruleus | reverse complement strand
TTATGAAATCGTTCCCAAATAGTTTTATTTATTTAAGAAGCCAAACTTTATCTAATCAATTACCTTAAAGCTTATAAACTAAGCCATTATTGGATCGATGCCTTATGGATTTATTTTTTTGCTTTACTGAATCCAACCTTATTCCAAAACACTGGGAATTTAGTTTATATTTCATGGGATATTGAAGAAATTATGTCTAGTATCATATTCAACAATTATATGCTTTGATTTTCAATAAAATTTTACTTATTATTAACAATTGCATACATATGATAAGTTTGCTACGACTTATTCATACGAATTATTGATTTGCTTAAATTTTATTTGTATCACTAAGATTACTATATCAAACTTCAGCAAATCTTAATACATTATATTAAATTTTAAGATATCCTCTTGTGCTATTTGTAGTTATCAAAATAAAATTTACTCAGGTATATGGTAAAATTTCTATAAAGAATTGACATATTTTCTCTTAAAAAAACATATATTAAAGCATTTCTCTCAAAAGCCTTAAAAACTAATTCTAAAACTATTTATATTTTGTACTAAATCATTATTTCAGAGACATTTAATTTAGAAAATTAACTGTACATAATTTTTTGATTTTTTGGATAAATAACTATGCTTATTTTTTTTTTTCGTTATTGTCATAGAATGACTATAATAATATTAATAATCTTGAAACTGGACTTAATATAACTTGATATCTTTATTATTTGAATACAAATCTTCAGGATTACATTAAATAATTATAAATTTGCATCTAGCATATTGAAGCCTTCTAATCTTTATAATAATAGAATATACAACAAGGACATAATGTCTTATAAAAGTTTCTGTATTTAAGTCTTTTTAATTTATTAGTATTAGTTAAGAATTATCGCTTGACTATTGTCCAGCCCTTGTTGATTTTAATTTATAATAACTTGGATAAAATCTTGAGTTTTTTATTTATGGCCAATTTATAAATTAATATAAGACCTTTTGGCTTTTATTTTCTTGAGGGATTGCTCTAAAAGATATCTCTAAATAAAATATTTGCATATCTGATGGAAAAGAAAATGAATTACTCGAGCTGTATACTGAAGATCCTGAATTTTTTTCTCTTCTGATCATGGAATTAATGACAAAAGTTTATTTTTTAATTTATAACTAGGAAATCGATCTCTTCTGAGTTAAGTTTGAAATTTCGAAGCCAAAAGTATCTTTGCAATGTATAGATAAGTAATCTTTAGCTAGAAAAATTAATACTGGAAGTTAAAGTATTGAAATCAAAATGTGAAATTGATTTTAATTGTTTTATCTACAAGCTTTTTATGGGCATTTAGGTTTTTAAGTATTATAGGAAAAAAATTAAAAATTTGTTATAGTATGGATGTGAAATCTTTGTGTATCTTTATAAAGATGTCATCAAAATGTAGTATGCTTATTGAAACTCAGCCTTTGGATATGTGGAGTTGGGAAGTAATATCATCTGAATTTCAACAGAAAATGAATTTAAATCTAGATGAAAAGCCTAAAGAACTTGAAAATCCAATTATCAAAAACTATTTAGTCAATCCATGCAAAGTATGTTCCGAAGATCCATGTTTAAACTATCATCCAGGTCAAAAGCCAAGAAGAGAAATATTATATTTAGGAGGTTCCCGTTGGAGTTATTCATATAAAAAGTGTTTGCGAAAAAAATGTGAAAATCCAAAATGTCCAGATGCTCATTCATTAGAAGAAATCTTATATCATCCAAAATACTATAAAACATTAAAATGTAACTACATTCTAAAAGATAGTATATGCGAAAGGTTTGGAAAATTATGTCCTTATATCCATGATTTAGAAAAACCTCAAGATCGTCAAGTGAATCCTCTAAAAATTAATCAGTTTGATTTAGCTACTTTTAAAACAACCCCTTGTCCTATACGTAAAATTCACAACCGGAAAATATGTTTTTATTATCATAGACCTATTGAAAAAAGAAGAAATCCAATAAAATATGCATATACAACTGAAGCTTGTAGAAAACATGTTTGTACTAATCTTGAAATGTGTAATAAATGTCATACAAATAATGAATACATTTATCATCCTAGTGTATTTCGGAAAAATCCATGCAGGCTTAATGAAAAATGTTTAGTTAAAGAAATCTGCCCTTTCTATCATATTGATCGTCATGATAGAGTTTTAGACCAATGTGGGGAAATTGAACAACTAATTAACCGATGCGAAGAATCTTCAAAGCAATTCTCGGAACTACGTAATAAAAACAGTTTGTTCCAAAAATTTTTATGTAGTATGTGCTTTGGAAATAAAAGCCAATATATTTTGAAATGTGGCCATACTAAATGCAATGAGTGCCAAGTTAGCACTTTGTGTAGTTTATGTCAAAAACCAGCAATTCCCCTAATAAAAATTTTATTTTAAATGGTAAGAAATGATTATTTATAGTGAATTTTAATATAAACATTCTCTTTTTTTTTTTCTTGTTTGTAATGTTTAAGTTAAAAAGTATTGTGCTTTTTGAATAGGGTGATTGCGAATTTTATATGAAATTTTTGACTGATTTTTGCATCTTAAAAGCAGGCTGGAAGTTGTGTAGTGCTTTAAATATGCGACTGTGTTTAAATGCTGATAAGACATTGCTTAATAAAATAGTATAGATTATATATAACTTCTCTGGATTTGCGACTCTTAGTTAATAAAATCATCTTCAAAATATCCAAAGCACTTATCTATATCTATCAATCCCAAAAATCCTCCATACAAAATATAAAAATCTCTATCCATCTTATACTAACCAAAACATCTAGCAAAGACATAATATTAAATAATGTCAACCGAGCCCTTGATAACGGAAGCCAAAAAAGATGAGCTGCGTCAAAAAAACTTCGAAGAATCCAAATTTGACCCATTTAAAAAGCAATTCGGCCTGTTTTCCTTTGCCGGAACACTTGCAGTCCTCCCGAATTCCTATGAAAAAGTTAAGCGAGCCCGAAGGAATTCCGATGGTGGGGTTATAACAGAACCTAGAAATTTCCAAGTAAGCCCAATTCGTAGCGGTAAACATAACGATGCTCTTTTTTCACCAGTGAGCTACATATCTCTCGGTGATAAATATCGTGATCCACCAAGACAACAGTTAAAAGAAAAGTCTCGTGTTGAAAAAATGATGAAAGCACATGACCAATCTTTTAAACCTCCAGGGCCAACAGACATGGTGACAATTTTTGAACATATGGCAACTGATAAACCAAAAATTAAACGTCGTCGTGATGCTGATGGAAACGTTATAATGGAACCAAGGAATTTCTATACATCTCCAGCTAAAAAAGGTGACCCAAACCGTACACCTGGAGTCACTTTTGGTGAAACTTTTGAACATTTACCTGAACCTTATGATAGACCTAAGGATCTTAAGAAAAAAGAACGGATTGAGTCACATTCTAAAATGCCTGATAGACCTTTTAAACCAACTGGTAATACTCCTCAGGTACTTAATAAAGATGAAGATGTTTATAACATCCATGAAGAGGTTAAAAAACCTGTTAAAAAACAGAGCCCAGCTAAATATGCTAGTCATGATGCACCATTTAAACCTACTAATCCTGCAAAACTCCATGTTATTGATGCTGTGTTCATGAAAGTACCTGAATATATCCCTGACCCATTACCTACCATAACAAGAAAATCCCCAAGCCCAGGACCAACATGGAAAAGTCCAACAAAAGAATTCACAAAACCAAGTCCTTCAATATCTTTTATGAAAGCAAACATTCGATCTGAATTTAGATTATAACTTACATAAAACCTTTAATAAAAAAAAACATACTTTCTATATTAAAAACCTATCTAAAAGTTTAAAAACTTTCAACTTTTTTCTGATATAATATTTATGACAAGCGAAGACTTTCTAAAGTTATTTGTGACTTCTTTGCCAGATGACTGGGACCAAGAAAAGATCAAAGAATACTTTTCTGCTCAGGCTATAGTGCGAGAAGTCGAAGTGTTTTCAGATCAGGGAAGAAGTAAATATAAATAGGTCTGGGCTGTGCCTATGTGACCTTTGCTAAGAAATCAGAAGCTGAAGAATTAATGAAGAAACTAAGCAAGGAAGTAAGGTAAGTATATATACCGGCTTGACACAAGACTTGTTATAACTTATTTAGACTATTCGCCTCCGGTGGGCGGATGGCGAATCTGAAAGATTGGCTCAAGCTAAAGATTTATCATCTTCGAAGACTTTGACAACATCGACAACATCGACAACATTTATTCAATATACTACATCTGATGGAAGACCATATTATTTTAATAGTATTACTGGAACAACTCAATGGGAAGTACCTAAAGATTCAATAGTTGAAAATAATGGGAATAAATTTGCTGGGCATTCACAAGGACCAAATGGATGTAATTTGTTTATTTTCCATATACCTATTGAATGGACAGAAAGTGAATTAGTTTCTTGTTTTAGCCCATTTGGCAATGTTATTAGTTCGAGGATTATGTGTGATAAGGTCACGGGGAAAAGCAAAGGATTTGGATTTGTCAGTTTTGATAACCAGGCTAGTGCGAATAATGCAGTTAGATTAATGAACGGGTGCCAAATTGGGGGAAAAAGGCTAAAGGTCCAGTTAAAAAAAGGTGAAGGCAGCTCAGGCTACCCTTTTCCTTATACTTAAACTTAGGAATTATTACTTTCTAATTTAGCCAGTTCTTCAAGAATTTTCTTTTGTCTTTTTGTTAATATTTTTGGTATTTGTACCTGTACATCTACATATTGATGTCCCCGTATATGTGAATTAGGTGGTAAATGTTGAATCCCATAATTAGTCAAACGTAAAGTTTCGCTGTTTTCTAAGCCAGGCTCGATTTTAATTTCAGTCTTACCATTCAATGTATCGATTTCAACAAAACCTCCTAATGTAGCTTGACCCATGTGTAATTTAACACTGCTATATAAATCAAAACCTTTACGTTTTAGGATTGGATGATTTTTTACACGTATTTTTACACACAAATCCCCTGCATTACCTTGTGATGTTGATATACTTCCTTTGTTTACTACTTTGATGATAGAACTTGTATCAACACCTGGGGGAATTTTCACAGTTTCAGTATGCTTGACTTTATTAAATCCTGAACCTTTGCATGGTGGACAAATTTGTTTTATTATGTACCCTGCACCATCACATTTTTCACAAATTGCATGTATAGGATCTGTATCTTTAGATAAGACAATAAACCCAAGTCCATAACAAAGACTGCATTTAATAGGTTGAGTTCCTGATTTAGCCCTTGTACCTTTACAACTTCCACAAACCCCAAGTTTTTCATAATTCAAAGTTTTTGAGCACCCATTCACTGCTTCGAAAAAATTTAACTCTATAGAAATTATAACATCGTCTCCTTTACTCCTTTTTGGTTCTTCTTGTTCAAAAAACGATTCCTCATATTCGTAATCTTGAGCATTACTATTCATCCTCGATCCTTGTTCATCAGCATTCAGCCCAAATTTATCGTAAATCTTCCTTTTGTCTCTATCACCTATAGTTTCATAAGCTGTGTTGATTTCTGAGAATTTTTCTTTAGCATTAGGTGATTTGTTAATATCAGGGTGATATTTTTTAGCTAAGTCAAAATACGCTTTTTTAACCTCAGCCTCAGCTGCAGATTTTTTAACCCCTAATATTTTATAAAAATCTTGAGCTTTAAGCAGAACTCCAGACCTATGAAATGCTCTGCTCAAACTTAGGATCATTAATATGCTAAATATAAATGGGTGTATCTTAAATCAAGCCAAGTTAAAAAAAAAAAGTTATAATGGGATACTATAGGAAATCAAAAGAGCTTCTTAAACCAAAGGATGATTTTTTTGAGTTTGAAGAAAGTTGTGAGAAAAAAATGAAGCTTATGGGGATGATTAAGGTAATTGAAAGAGAAAAACAAGAAGGAACAAGCTGGGAAAAAGATTTGATACCGACTGAAAAGAGAAAAAAACTGGAGGACCGAAAAGATATAATTGTCAATTTTAGATATCCAAAAATTTGTTACTTTTTGATATCTAGACCTTGTGATGAGATTGTAAAATTAAATAAGAGATAAGATCCTGTTTTAAAATAGATATTTTGTATTGATAAATTTTGATGTAATATTTATATAAAAATAATTCGGGGTATTTTTTGTGTCTTTTACGAAGAATTCTTATAAAGCATTGATTTAAAAGGAAAAATTAAAGTTTTTTTATTATAAGCATGCTTCGAAATTATTTTTTTACCTAAAAAATCATTGAGAATAATTAAGAAATAATTTAGGATTTATATTAATTTTTTAAATATCAACTCATATCTTCCAACCCTCACACTAAGTAGAGACCTCAGCCAAGTAAAGAGTCACATAACCAGCGACAACGAGTGGTTTAACATACTGAATCTGCCTAAAGAAAGAGATCGTAGGACCATAAATCTTTTACCACCCTAATAAATCTATAAATTTATCACTACTTAAAATTAATTTGATAATCCATCCTATTGCTCTTAACTAAAGGGGGTAAAGTTTTCCTTGGAATCCGCCCATTACCTTTCATATTTTTATACAACCTAGCACATCCTGTAACTCTACTATCATAATAATCCAGCTTTTCATATATTTCACTTACTAAATTCTGCACATCTTCTCCAACATAGATTTTATCATTCAAACTTTTATCAATATTCGTCCCTTTACGGATTTTCTCTTTACCAGCCAACTGCCCAAACGTTGTCTCTTTCCTAACCTCAACTTTTTCAAGGACATCAACTAATTCTTTTTTGCATTTTATGTTCCTTTTTTTCCTTTCAATAGCAACTCTTTTTAATATTACAGCAACACTTGGATACTGATTCATCATATAATCAAAAACATTTTTACTCATAGTCAAAAGTTCTGCATCTTCCTGTGATGCAACAGCAAATTCACGTGGTGTGTTTTCAATAAGTTCAATTTCCCCAAAGTAACTTCCTGGTATCATAGACTTAAATATCATTTTCTGTTTACCATAAATAAAACATATCCTTCCAGTCTTAATAAAATACATCTCATCTGCGTATTTATGCTTGTCATACACTAATTTTTTTTTTTTTACAGCCAGAAAATTCAGCATCGGGACAATATCCGCAACAAAAGTCCTATCTTTAGATTTAAAAAAATCAATACTTTGTATAGCCTCATCATATATTTTAGTCGCCAACTCATATCTTAAATCCTTTTTGAGCTTTTTGACTATAGAAATTTTTTCATCGTCATTTAAACTGGTTTTATCAAAAGCTTTTTTTACTTTTTTGCCTATTTTTATAGTGATATCTTCAGAAAGCATTGTTTCTTCTGCAAAAGAATGGATAAGTTTAAGTTTTTCATTAATAAAAGCTTTTTTTTGATCTAATGAACTAAGGACTGATGATAAATTTCCAACAACAAAAGAATAGCAGCCGATACCGCAGACCATCCACATAATTGAGATGACTTTTTCAACATCAGTGAAAGGTTTGATATCCCCAAAGCCAACTGTTGTTAATACTGTACATGAGAAATAAAGACTACAAAGGTACAGGACTGAATTACTGGCATCTTGACGATTATTGCGCACAACCCAAGTATCAGGGCTAAAGTTATCGATTTTAGCTGAGAAAAGCCAGATACAGGCTGTAAAATGCGCAAGGAGGAGGACAAAGAAAAGTCCTCCGATTAGACGTGTAATCCCTTGGTGAGTGTTTAAGAAACTAAAAGTGTCAGTCTCTCCCAAAATCTTGATAATCTTATTAATCTTGCTTGCTCTCAATATCCTAATCGCCCTTGACAACCTTATAACCCTGATTACAGCTTGTTGTGAAGTATGGTCTGAATTGAAAACCAAATAAAATGGAAAAACAGAAATTATGTCAATAACCATCATCCCAGTCAAATAATGGAAAAATATTTTCCATCGTGATGAAACTAAATCGCCAGTTTTATTATAATAGCTTGTGTTTAAAGTTATGCAAATATCAGAAAAAAATATCAAATCGACAAATGTTTCTATAATAAACCATCCATTTCCAATCTCAACATCTTCAAAAGCTATAATCCAAGGCATTAAAGTAAAAGTATAAAGTAACCCAATTAATATCACCACGCTCCAAATAGAGTAAAATTTGCTTTCAGGGTTTAAAACTGTGACTTTTTCTACTTTTGATGGAGCTTCAACTTGACTATTAATCATTAAAACTTTTTCATGCATAATTCCTTTAATATTCATTTTATAATTGTCTTCTGAATCAAAAAGCACACTACCCGTACCGAAAACCCTGATTTCTTCAAGCATTTTATTCCAAAATCTAAACCCTCTTAATCTTATAAGTGCATTTCTAAACCTTTTTGCATATTTAGGTGATGGTGGTTGGCATGATAATATATAATCTCTTCTTCTTTGTGTCAAACCTTCTGAACGTATAAAAGGAGAACCATCAGGAGGAGGTTGGGTAAATTCTGCATCGCCTTCATTTTCATATGTTTTCAGAAGCATTTTTATAATACAATTTATATGCATATAAAAGAAACGGGATTTGGAAAGCCGCTTGATGGATTTCAAGTTTTTTCTTGGGTGTTATCTTTGTATCAAATCTTAGCTTTTTATTTAGCAGTACTTGTTGTGATAAAAGGGAATGAACAAGTTGTTATTGGTGTGCTTTATACATTAGGAGTTATTGTAGTTGTATCAGTAGGATATTTAACTACAGCAAGCAATCCTACTGATATTGTAGTAATAAAGTTTAAACTTTCACAAGAACAAGGGTAATATATATTCAGCCTAACTTATTTGGAAAGACATTCAAAATACTGTAATCTTTGTGAATCATGGGTGAGTGACTCTAGTAAACATTGTATGACCTGCAATCGTTGTACTCCAAACTTCGACCACCATTGCACATTAGTCAACAACTGTATAGCTGAAAAAAATTACAAACTATTCATAATCCTCATAGCATCCTATCAAATAAATCAAGTAATTCTCTTTAGTAGTTCATTATACACTATTTTCATCTATCTCTCAGACAGCGATTCATTTGAAAAAAGCCTCCTTTACCAAAACGCAAAATTAGGCCTTACAATAATTTGCCTATCTTTTGCAACTTCAGTCTTGACTTTATGCTTAAATGGTTATCTTTTATCTTTTCATATATTCTTATGGCATAAAGGAATAACTACTTATGATTATATATGTAGGAATAAAAATAAAAGAATCAGGCCAAATACTGAAGGAAACTCATCAAATAATGTTAATGAATATGTTTTAGTTGGAGTTGATAGTGTATTATCTGAACTTAATAAAAAAAGTTTATAAGAATCACAGTAAAGTAGATATACAGGTTTATTAATGAAAGATTGTATTTGTTAAAAACTGTTATTATAATAAATTTATAAATTTAGAGTTTTTGTATGAAGATGATTATTGTGATCATATAAAAAATTAATAAACATAGGGAGTTTTTAGTGATAATAGATAGATATGGTGAAATTACATGATAAAAGATAATAGTTTTTTTGTATAGATAATGTATATTGGATTTTAAAGGAAATATTTAGATAAATTATGTTTTAGTTTTTTAATAAGATAGAATGTTATGATAGTGATTCAAGTTACTATATTAATAATATGAAGATTAGACCTCGTATGAACATTATTTTATTTAATTCTTGGACTGGAGATAGGTTTAATGCTATAGCCAAAGGTCATCGAATCAAATTCAGATCCGGAGCATCAATAAGAAACCAATTCAAAATGATTATCCAACCTAAAGACCTTAAGAAAATTTTCCAGCCCCAACGCCTTTCACATCTTGATTCATTTCTAGATAGCGAAAAGTCTTTACTAAAATTATATGCAAAAGATAAAAAGTACATAATTCCCAATACTTGTAAGATTTTGGGTATTTTCAGAATATCGATGAGCTTTTTTATTGTCTATTCAGTAATCTCAAGTCTTTTAGATCTTGCTTTTGATATGTATTTTGAGGGAGAAGATATTTTAAATTCTATTGTTTGGGTATTATTTCTCATTGATTTAGGGCTTAATTTTATTACTGAGAGGTTCGATGTAAGAGGTAGGTCAATAAAAAATTTAAAGTTCATAGCGAAATCATATGTTAAAGGATGGTTTATATTTGACATACTTGCTATACTCCCACTAAGGTTTTGGGGCCATAATAAAGCTGAAGAGCTTCTAAGGCTTATTAGGGTTTTTAAAATCAAAACGGTCTTTACAATACTTCCAATGCACTCTGTGATTAAATATTTCCTTAGAAATTATAAAGAACAGTCTATCAAATATAAAAAAACATCAACGATTTTAAACATAATTTGGGACTTTATAGTTGAAATCTTCAGTATTATTTTTTTTTCATTTTTTACTACTTGTGTGTTTTGGTATGTGTCACTACAGCTTACAAATTTACTTGGGATTAGAGAGACATTTATAATAGAAAATCAGTTAGAAGGGGAAAATATTAGTGAAAGTTTTATAAAGACTTTATATTTTATTGTAACATCAATGGCTACAGTTGGATATGGAGATTTTTTACCAGAAAATGTATATGAGAGGATTTTTATTTCCATGATTTTAGTGTATAGCACTGTTTGGTTTACTGTGTCAAGGGGAAAAGCTTTGGAGTTCTTGGAAAAAGTGTGGAAGTTTAATAGGAAAAAAAGTGATTTTGAAAAACTTGATATATTCATTACACAACTTGAAAATGCTCATGGTCTTCTCCCATATCAACTCAAAATCGATATTTTATCTCATTTTCAATACTACCAAGAAAAGGAATTTATGAAAAATTGCAAGCTTAAAATTATTTCTGATAAAAAAATTAAAACAATTCATGTCAAAAACAAAATTTCCGATACTATTCCATACAAACTTAAAAAGCAGCTTTTCAATTTTATGTACGACGATTATTTTATGCATTTTCGATTTTTTTTTCCTGATAATTTGAATTTCAAGTATAAAATCTGTAAATTTTTCCAGCCTAGACAATATACACCTGGTACAATAATTTTAAATCAAGGTGCAATGTGTGATGAACTGATTTTTATTAAAGATGGGAGTTTCTATTTAGGGTTTTACGATTATATTAATCAGATAACCCAACATTGTAAGAGATTTCAAGACTGGGCTTTGGTGGGGGACTATAGTTTTTTTTTTAATAAGCCTTCTTTTGCGTTATATGAAGTTTACTCTCAGACATCAGGTATGGCGATTCCTAAAGCCCCACTTGAAAATTTGATGAAATTGAACTATTCTTCACTGTTTAATAAAGTTAGATCAAAAATTGGTTTACGAAGTTGTAGACTATTAAAGATCATGGCTGGAAAGGGATTTGTTAGATCAGAAGAGTTGATGGCTGAAGTTATAAGTCTCTTAGAAATTGAAAATGCTATACTTAACGAAGAAGCATGTTTGTGTAATATTTATAAATCATGTGCATCAATAGACAGTTCCCTTTCGAAAATAAAACAAATACTTCATGAATTGAAATTCGGTATATACTAAAAACAAATGATTTAATTGGGATAATTGCTTGTAAACTCTTTTAGATAATTTTATTAAAATTTGAGAATGGAAAATTTGAAATAAGTTTAAGTTTTGGGGTCTGTTTTTTTATAAAATGTTTTTGCTGTGATTTTTAGTGTAGATTCTTAAGTTTTTTAGTTTTTAGATATAGAATGTTATAAATAAGAGACTATTTTGATAAATAATGATTGCTAAATGAAATGATCCTATTATTTATGTTTTTTGCTGATTAATAGCATTAAGAATAAGTTTTACTAGCAAATAAGAATTAGAGTTAATTGATAATAACAAAATTATTATATTAAGCTGATTAACTATCGAGCTTTGAGTCTATATTTTCATATNATTAGAGTTAATTGATAATAACAAAATTATTATATTAAGCTGATTAACTATCGAGCTTTGAGTCTATATTTTCATATTCTTAAAGCAAATTAGCAAAAACTCTTAAAGTTGTCAATAATTCTCTCACTTTATCCTAAAAAATTTAGTCCAAACATATATTAACNTTCTTAAAGCAAATTAGCAAAAACTCTTAAAGTTGTCAATAATTCTCTCACTTTATCCTAAAAACCTCAAAAAGACTAATAAAAGTTTAATAAGTTTCTAATAGTAAAACCTTTTAATGATATATAATGCAAAAAATAGGAAGTTGTATCTTAATCACAAAATATCATAAACTTTTTACCTTTAAAGTCGAAATTTACACAATAAGAAAAAAAAATTCATAGTCTTATCATCTGATAAAATTGATTTACTTTGCTTAGGTAACAATATTTATAATCATACAAATTGGTATAAATCATTAATAAAAAGCGAAAATGAGTTTAGCATCTTTAGAAAACTTTACCTTTAATTCTTGGACTTGTGAGAGGTTTAATAGTATTGCTAAAGGTCAGACTATCAGATTTAGATCAGCAGCAAGCTTGCGAAGAGATATCAAAACTATTATTATACCAAAAGGCTTTAAATCTTTTATAACAAAAAAACAATTCTCTCATTTGGAATCATTTTTCAACAGTGAGGCTAGTTTAAGAAAACTATATGCAAAGGATGCAAAATACATACTTTATTCAAAAAATAAATTTAGGAATGCATTTTGCATCTTGATAAGCTTTCTACTTGTATATTCTGTCATATCAAGTATTCTTTATCTTGCCTTTGAGCTGACATTTAAATATCAGGACATACTTAATTTTATCGTTTGGGCTTTGTTTATAATTGACTTTTTATTGAATTTCATCACTGAAAAGTTTGATAGCAGAGGGAGACCAATACAAAATATAAAAATAATATCAAAATTATATTTTAAAGGCTGGTTTCTAATAGACTTTATTGCTTTGTTGCCGTTAGGCTTTTTTGGCCAGAGGAGAGAAGAAAAAATTCTTAATCTAGTCAGAGTTATTAAAATCAAAAGAATATTTGCTTTGATAAACATAAAAAAAATTACAAAATACTGCCTCAGAAGCTATAAGCATAGCTCAATAAAATACAAAAAAGCAGCAACCATGCTTAAAATCATATGGGAATTCCTTATTGAAGTTCTAAGTATCCTTTTTTTTTCATTTTTCACCTCTTGTGTTTTCTGGTTTTTCTGCAAAAGTTTAACCAACAGTAACATAACATCCACCAGTTTCATAGAAAAATACTCTTTAAACATTGAAACTACCTTTGAAAGCCTCGTCCAAACAATGTACTTTATATTCACTTCAATGTCAACAGTTGGTTATGGAGATTTTCTACCTACAACAATATATGAAATGGGTTTTGTTTCAATAATTCTATTCTATTGCACAGTTTGGTTTACAATTACTATAGGAAAAGCTTTAGAAAAAATTGAAAAATTCAGACAATTCAAAAGGACTTTAGAAGAAGCTGAACAATTAGAAATTTTTATAACACAAATAGAAAATATGCATGGAAATATCCCGTTTAAATTGAAATCAGAAATTTTTGCCCATTTTAAATACTTTTGGAAACATAATTGTATGAAGAATAGTACTATAAGGGTTGTGAATCCAAAGAAAAGTAAGACACTTTTTCAAGCACAGGATAAGATACTTAAGGATCTTCCGGATTATTTGAGGAAAATGATATTCAATTTTTTGTTTGAAGAGTATTATTTGAGGTTTAGGTGGTTTTTTCCAAATAAGTCGTCGTTTAATTTTAAGGTTAGTGAGTACTTCCAACCGAGATTTTATACTGATGATACAGTGATTATTAAACAAAATGAACTTTGTGATGAGATGATATTTATAAGTAAAGGGAACTTTTATCTAGGTTTTTATGACTTCGACCAAATCACTTTTGTTCCTTGCAAATCATTTTCTGACTGGGCCTTAGTTGGTGATTTTACTTTAATGTTTAATCGCCCATCTTTTGCCACTTACTCTGTATTTCGTATGGCTTCAGGTATGAGTGTTCCTAGAAGACCTATAGAAAATATTCTTAAACAAAGTTACCCAATGCATTTTGAACATATAAAAACCCAAGTTGGGGCAAGAAGCATAAAGCTTTTGAATTTGATGAGTAATTTTGGTTTTCAACAGTCTGAAGAGATTATAAATGATATTAATATGATGATGGAAGAACAGTTTACTAAAGTAGATAAGGATGAGTATATGACTGAAATTTATGAGGCTTGTCGTGTTACTAATAAGAAGTTATGGAAAATTAAACAGATGATGAGGGATATTGATGGGAAGAATATAGGATTTGCACAAAGTTTAGAATATTATTGAACATAATTATTAGTGTATTTTATAAACTAGGAGTTACTCAGCATATTTTTTTTATAATTTGTAATTTTTTTTTGATAATATCTCTATATTGGATCCACGATTTCTCTTATTGTAACTTTAAATATGATTAATTTCCACATCTTTATCTATATAAAAAAAGAGTCTACTTCCTTAACTCTTATCATAAAATATCCACATCATCATCACTACATAATTTTTTTTTTTTTAAAATTCATCACATATACTCATACTCTGAAAGCAAGAAACCTTTCCAAAAACCTAAACCNTTTTTTTTTTTTTTTAAAATTCATCACATATCCTCATACTCTGAAAGCAAGAAACCTTTCCAAAAACCTAAACTCATTCAAAAAAAATCCATATCTCTAATCATCAAAACATAAATTCAACTTATTTTCTTCAACTTTCCAACATAACCATTTTCACATTCACAAAAAATAATATAATGAATTTATACTACGCCGACAGTTTTTTCTCTTCAAAAACATATCATGCAGCTTTAAATTTTTCATCTATAGCTTCAATATCAAGTACGGAAAAAGTATCATACATTCTCTCTCAAACTGGTGAAGTCTTTGGGTTTTCAAAAATCTCAATCCCAGGTAGTTTGAATTTCCCATTCAAAGTAGTAAAAATCAGCTGTGGACGTGATCATTGTGCTTTAATAACAGAAAACTATGAAATCTACACTTGGGGAAATGGTGAAACTGGAGCTTTAGGTTTAGGTTCAACAATATCATATTCTTATCCTCAAAAAATAAACATTTCTCAAGACAATCCTGTGACAAATGTATCTTGTGGAGCATGGCATACTCTAATACTAGCAAGATATCAAGCGAATAACAGTTTTTTATTAGTAACAGGAAGAGGTTCAGAAGGACAATTAGGTACAGGGAAAACATGTAGAGAATTATTACCTATAAAAATTCAAATACCAGAAGAAATCCACGATATATGCTGTGGAACTAATCATTCTATAGTTCTTTGTCAGTCAAAAAGCGTTTATGCAAGTGGAGATAATCGATTCGGTCAGTTAGGACTTGGCCATAAACGTCCATGTTTGATTTTTACTAGAGTCAGCCTTGAAAATATTGATTTTATATCATGTGGAGGACATACAGCAAGTATTGTTAAAGGACAAGTTTATGTTTGGGGTACTGGAGCTTTTGGAGAATTATTAACCCCTACTTTACTTAAAGGACCAATATCAGCAAAAGAAATATATGTTGGTGATGGTATTGGATGTGTTAAAGATAATGATAATGTTTTATGGCTTTGGGGTGGGAGGATTACTGAAAAAAAAGCTGTTAGGGCTGATTTCCAAGTCTCATATTTATCAATAAATTCTGGGATTCACATTTTTGCTTCAACAGACCCTTCATTACATAAACCTTTACGTTTATATTCTGAAGTTTATAATACAAGCAATACACCAAAAGCATCATTATTATCCCCAGCAAAGGAATCGTTTAAAGCTAGAATTTTATTAGAACGCAGCAATAGTAAAAACTTAGAAAAATGCTTGACTGAAAAAAAAAAAATCCCTCAGAGTCCTGTTGGTTCTGAACATAAACATACAGGTCGTAGTTGGACTGGGGATATTGATATTGGGAATAATGAAGATAAAAATCATAAGGATTTAGAAATTCACGTTAAAGATGAGGTAGAAAAAAAGTTACGTAAAGAAATCACTGAGCAAATCAAACTTGATATAGAAAATCAAATCCGCATAGAACTTATGGAAAAAGCTAATAAATCTTTACAGGAAAAAGATAAGGAAATCGAAGAGAATTTTGAGAAAAAAAATGCGGAAATACAAGAGTTACAAGAAGAACTGAGAAAAGTACTTAAAGATACTCAAGGGTTATATGAAGATAATAAAAAACTTCGTGAGTCTGTATTGAAAACAACACAAGAAAAGGAAAGATTGGTTAAAAGTTTTAAATCTGATAAAGATATTAAAAAATATTATGAAGAGCATATTTCTGATATGGAAAAAAACAAGAAATCAAATTGTGAAAAAATGAATAAAGAAATTAATAGGCTTAAATCTGAAAATGATACAATACAAGAGTTATTAGCTGGGATCAGACAAGAAAATAATGAATTGTGTGAAAAACTTACAACTTCTCAACAAACAGTTTCTGATTTACAGTTAAAATATGATTTTTCTCAAAAAACAACTGAGGAATTAGAAGCAAAAATCCAAACTTTACAAGAACAATTGGGGGATTTGACTTCAGCAAATCATAATTTATATGTGAATTTAGAAAAAAATATAACAAGAATGCCAAATGAGATTTTTGTTGTTGAAGATAAGAGAATAGATACTGAAGGGAATAAAGTTGAAGTTGATGAACAAATACAAAGTAATGAAGATGAGATTGTTGTAGAAGATAAGAGAATAGATACTGAAGGGAATAAAGTTGAAGTTGATGAACAAATACAAAGTAATGAAGATGAGATTGTTGTGAATAGAAGAGGATTATCTCCACAACATCAAGAAAGGTTAATGAAAGTTGCAGCGTTAAAACTAAAACCGAATGATTTAGAAGATGACTCTGAAGGTCTTTTTGTATCGCAGGCAAATGGAAGCAGGAGTATTAGATCGCAAAAGAGGACTTTTGAGGATATTAGGGATAAAGTTAAAAACCTTAAAAAGAACAGAAGTTCTATACAATTACATATGCAGAAGTTTGAAAAAAGATACAATAAATAGAAATTTTTATTTAATTAATGCTATACAAAAAATCATATTCATCAACATCTGATAATTTCTCTAAAATCTAAACTCTATTAATTACTAGCGCTCAAAGCTTTGAAAGTTTCAAACATGCAGCAAATAAGTTTTTTCAAATATGAAATATTCAAGCATTCATCAACACTATGTGCATTGCTATCACCTCCAAGAACACCTGTAATAATAAACTGTGCTTCAGGGAAAGTTTCTCCAAGGAAGCCCATAAAAGGAATAGTCCCACCTTCTCCTAACTTAAGATACCCTTTACCAAATATTTTCTGTGAAGCAGTATCTAAAGCTTGATCTAAACAAGGGGAAATTGGTTTTTGTTCCCAACCAGCATCTGCAGGTGCACATTTGATAGAAACTTTAGCACCATAAGGAGGATCTCTGGTTAACTCTCGTTTAACAGCATCAAGAGCAACATCAGCTTTAACTCCTGGTGGTAGTCTAAATGATAATCTAACATTTAATTCAGGTTGTAAAACATTCCCTGCATTTACTAATAAAGGAAGACCTTCCATTCCTGTGACAACTAAAGTTGGAGTATATGTATTGTTTATAGCCAATTGGGTTATATCATCACTTACAAATTGTAATCCTTCTTCTATTGGAAGTTCATCAAATGGTCCTCTACCTACCGCTCCCATCATATTCGCTTTTTCGACCCAATGACGAGGTTCAATATTTGTATGAAGTTCTTTAATGAGAATTCTTCCAGTTTCAACATCTTCGATTCTTGCGAGTAACATTTGAAGGATTCTAAATGTAGATGGGACAATTCCTGAACCACCTCCAGAGTGAAGACCTGCTTTAAGGGTTTTGATTTTTACATCAACATTAAAACATCCTCTTAAACTTGTAGTTACCCAAAACCTATCATAAGTTAAAACTCCTGAATCCAAACATACAACAATTTTAGGTTCACCAATCCTATCTTTCAATTTATTCATATAATAAATTAGACTTGCGCTATCACTTTCTTCTTCATTTTCCCCAATTATCACAATTTTTCCATGAGGGACATTGAAATCTTGTAAGGTTTTTATTATAAAAGCTGAACTTGGAATAGCATATCCATCATCTGAAGATCCTCTTCCATAAAGCCTATCATTTTTAATAACAGGATTTGTTGGACCGAGACCTTCTGACCATCCTGACATATGTGGTTGTTTATCAAAATGCCCATACATGAGGATTGTTGGTAGTTCTGAGTTTGTAGCTTCGACCATACCAAAAAACAACCAAGGTTTTCCAGGTTCTTTTAGAACTTCATGAGTAAAATTGTTAATCTTCAAGGAATCAACATAGCGGATTAAGATATTCATTGCTTCAAGCATAAGTCCGTTTGTCTCCCATTCAGGATCGAATTCTGTAGAAAGACTTGGAACTTTGACGTAATCGGATAAAGCAGGAATTATACCTTGATCAACAGCTTGGTTGACATATTCCACAAGCTTGGAAGGATCCATTTATTTATTTCTACCATTAATTTACCAAGCTTGGGCTGATTTTGATAGTTTTGATGTTTATTTGAAGTTCAGATTTTGAAGGAGTAGATTTTTATTAATTTTTACTGGTCTTGATGAGAAAAAAAGGAAGTTGTATTATGATATATAGATGTGTGTATATGAAGATATCTATTGTTTCCTAAAACCCAAACTCTATAAACAATTTAATCACTACCTTCTAATAAATTTCCCCATAAACGCATATATCCAAAATCATGATTTTTTCATTAAAATCTAAATTTCCTCATCTTCTCTTCCACATCTTCTAAACTCCATAAAAAAAATCTCTATTCTTCGCATAAAATTTAAATTCTTATTTAAACCTACTTCCATTAATCATTTATGAATTCCAGCATTTCAAACGAGCTGTTCTGCAACACCTGCATAAATTCTAAACTAGCAGCCCTCAAGCGCGAACGTGATCAAAAAGAACGTGAAGCTCGTATAAAAGCAGAACAGGACGAGCTTGAATACTCTCGTCGTATGGCTGAGCTTGAGTTATTAGCTTTAAATGAATCTCGTCAACAACTAAAATCTCAAGGTCAGGCTATATCTAAAGAACTTGATGATCGATTCCAACAAAAACGTGCTCGAAAACCTGTAGAGCCTCTTCCAGATTATCAAGATAACTATACAAAAGAACTTGAAGAATCAAGGGCAAAATATCGTCAAGAACTTTTAGATCAGATAGAAAGTAAAAAAAGTATTAGAAGTAAAGAAAGACAAGAAGAAATTAATAATGAAAAAAAAAAACTTGATGATTTAGAAGCTGAGAAAAATAGAACTTTAAAAGAACTTGCTTATGAGTCATTAATGCAAAGGGAAAGATATAAATATACACTTAATCAGCAGGTGAACCTTAAGAATTCAAGAAAAGTTGAAGAAGATTATCAGAAAAAAGTTGAAAAAGTTATCTTGGATGAACAGGTTAAAAGGTTTCAAGAAGAACAGAGGATGCTGGTTTCAATGATGAAAAAAGGGATTAGTCCTAATTCGCCGGATGTTAGTCAGATTGGATTTAGAAGTGATTGTTCGGAGTGTAATGATGGCAATTTTAGTACTTGCAGTAATTGTCGCAAATTACTACCAGTACAAGCATTGTCTAAGTTTCCTTAAGAGCTAGTAATTTAGTTTGAATTTATTTTATTGGTGAAAATTAATCTTTTATAGGGAATTGGAGGAGGTTTGGTTTTTTTTGTCAGTTAAAATAAGATTATCATAAGGGTTTACATTAAATTTTTATGTTTGAAAATAGAGTTTATGGAAGTTGTTTGAAGATTTTTATATGAATTATGTTTAATAGTTTCGCGAATAGAAATTTAAGGATTTTTGTGAAGATTTAGTGGGAAAATATTTTATTTCTTAAATTACTCCCCCTAATAAATATGAACCACAAAGCAGAAGAAGATAGTATTTGTGTTACAGTAAAAGATATCAACAGCAGGTTTAGAAGCAAAGAAGATTTTTATATTTTTTTCAAACTAATAAATCAGCGACTTTTGCCAAGTATCAAATTCACAACAAATGAATATTTCTATCAGGTCCTAAGCGGAGATAAAAAATTAGTCCCAATACTTGATAGCAGAAACTATTATTTCCCAAGAAATTACCTTAAGCATAGCCTTCTTGCCCCTGAAAATTTGCAAATTGTTATTAATAACTACCCTCTGATAAACCAGTATGTGCCTAATGATTGTAAAGAACAAGAGTATCTTATAAAAATACTCTCCACTTTTAATATCAATAAACTTAAAGAAATCGATGAAGAAATCCGAAACGAAGAGAAACTTATTGGTCTACCACAATATTAGTTATTATTAATAATATTTTATCTTATTTATATAATAAATAATGATTATAATTCTAGGTTTATTTTTCGCTAAGCAAGAGTCTTTTTTAATATTTTATGTTTTTTTCGTCCCATTTTTTCTCATATTTTTTCCTGTTTTGTTTTGAAATTCCTTTTCTCTAAAATTTCTTTCTTTTCTTCTTTCCTGATTTTTTCGATTGACTGTTTTTATACGATAATACCCTAAATCTCTCTTTATATAATCCTATCCTTCTAAAAATCTAACATAAATCATCTTATAATTCCTTAAACTCTCTATCTTATCTCCCTCAAAATAAAATCCAAAATAACAAAAAAAGGCAAAAAACTTTACAATATTAAAATAATCTCTCTAGAAATATAAAATGGATATAGAAAACATTATAAACTACATCCTAAGTCATCCAAAAGACTATCCAGGAAAACATTTATCTCCCCAACCCCGCAGCGACTCTTCTTTCAAGCCTCTAGAGCCAAATTCTCAGATGCAGCTCATCTGGAAAGCTACAATCGAGTATATCCATGAGAATCTACGCCAAGGCAAAGGGGTAAATATTCCAGGCTTCGGGGCTTTTACGTTTGATATCGAAACCGAGCTGCCAAGAATAGCCTCAATCAATCCAATGAACGGGGAAATTTCCCATCAAAGGCTCGACCGAAAACACGTTCATAAAAACCGTCCAGTCTTCATTCCAGACCCAAGTCTTGAATATCTATTACAAAGATATCATCGCAAAGGTCAAGTAGAAAAACCTGCAAGCCAAAGGTCTGTATATCAAAAAGGCTTTCAAATGATATTCTGTAATCCAGTACCAATAGCCCAAGCTTGTTATTTAGATAAAAATGTTATTCGAGATGCCCATAAAGCTATTTTTAATTGTATCAAAGAATTGACAAAACTTGGTAGGATCTTACATATTCCATTTAATTTTAGTGTTATTGTCATAAATAACATGAGTCTTCAAGTACAATTTACTAAAGAATTTTCTACAACAGTAAATAATGCAGGTTATGAGATGAGAATGAGAAAATCAGATGACCCATGTCGAACTTTTTGGAAAACTACAAGTGAAGATAAGTGGAGGAGTTCGGTGTTATCGAAATTATGGGGAACACCAGATAGCCAAAGTGTCCAGAAAATGAATGAAAAAACTTTAGCATTGAAGATTTTAAGTTTGGATCTGGCCAGTACAGTTAAGCCAAGATATTAGGTAGTTTATGGTTAATTAAGGAAAGTTAGATGCTAGTTTTTATTATTGGGCATGGGCTCTATGGCTTTGCATCATTTTTAAAGCGGAGTCTCTTATGAACTGTCTTTGATGTCGCATGGGGCTAAGTTCGTTTATTGGGTAGAGTTTATCTGTACGAGCAATTGGCATACAATCTAATTGGAGAAAGCGAAAAGTATGCTGTGTGTTAAGATGTTTTAGATGCTCACTGTTGTTTTTTAATGGAGCTAAATGCTTGTGGACCAGGGTTTGGGGCTTGGTTAAGTGAGGGGCTGGGTTTCTATCAAAAAAATGCACATTTCCGCTGAACATGAGTGAGGTTTATTATTATATTAAATGTTTGGCATGAAAATAAGAAATATGTAATGGATTATTGAGATTTTATAAGGTTTGAAAGTTTTGGCTTGTGAAGGTAGTTTTTTTTTTAAATTAACGCAGAAAGTTTATTTATAAGTGAGTTTAAGAGAAGCTTATGTGATGTAGGGTAAGTTTTAAGGAATTTAAGGTTTAAGTTGATTTTAAAGTTTAATAAAAGTGATATTAGATTTTTTAAAGCTCATTTGGGTATTAGAGTTGCATTTTAGATTAGTTATATTGCTGATAAAGAATGTATAGGATTAGATAATCTTATTTGTATAATCATATAATGTAATGAAAATGTCTCTAAAATGGAAATTTAATAAAGAAATATGCTATAATAAATATGAAGTAGTAAACTATACTTATAATAAATATTCTGACAACAACTTATTGATGACAGATTCAAATCTGATAAAGTTATCATCATCCATCATTTGCCTAAATCTACTTATGCTAATAAAACTAGCCCTTTATCCACCATTAGCATTTGTCATAAACCATATCTATTTGAGTTACTCTCATCCCTACTAAACTTCTACTACAGCCTTTCTTAACAAAACCTCTTCTTGCTACTTTTTCTGATGATTCTGACAATCATTCACAAGAAAATAACTAAAATCAAACCACCATTTCTTGTAAATCATAATAAATATGAAATCAAGGAGAATCAATAACTGGAATTCTGGCGCCCTAGCAGGTGTACTAGGAGCATTTTGTCTTCAGCCTTTTGATGTTCTGAAGACCTACAGCATAGTATCCGCAAAAGACCAATGCGGTATGGCGACCGGTTGCAGACTAGTTTTATCAAAATATGGAGTTTTTGGTATGTGGAGGGGTGTCACCGCGGCCGTAGGCCGCGCAGTAATCGGTTCAGGTTTTTATTTCCTTTTACTAGAAGAGTTCAAATACCTTGCTGGATCTTCAAACATAATGATAATGGGTTTATGTTCTGGTTTAGCTAAAGTTTCAATAACAACTTTATGTCAGCCAATCTCCGTAATCAAAGTTCGAATGGAATCTCCAACATGTCAAATATATTCATCACTTACAAATGCTGTAACAACAATTTATTATACAGAAGGAATTAAAGGTTTTTATAAAGGTTTAGCCCCTGCAGTGATTAAAGATGTTCCTTATTCAACATTAGGCTATGCCTTTTATGAAAAATATGTAGAATTGTTTAGTGCATTAACTTCTAGTGATAGAAGAAATCCTGTTGTAACTTTTTGTGCTGGAGTCTCAGCTGGATTTACTGCAACTATAATCACTCAACCCTTTGACGTCATCAAAACAAGAATACAATTACAGAAAATAAATGGAGGACGGTATAGAAATATGTCGGAGTCAGTTAGGACAATATATCAGGAAGATGGATTTGAAGGGTTTCAGAGGGGACTCTGGCCTAGGATTGCTAAGAGGTTCTTTTCATTTCCACTAGTGTGGACTTTGTATGAACAAATTAAGATCTCTCTTTAATATTTAATGATGTGATGATAGTTTTGTGTAAATTAAGGAGGTCGGAGTCTTGGTTGAAGTTTTAGATGGAGTTTAGTCAATGAAAATTGTTTTTTCTTGATTGAACAAGGCTGATTTGAGTTAAATTTGTATGTTGAGCATTTTTGCGGGTATATTCATCGTGTAGAAGTCTTGTAGAAAAAGTCATAAAAAGTAATTTTCTTAGAACACGTAGATCGCTTTTTGGCTTTACACTAGTTTCCTATACAAATTTTAGATACTTGTGATAAATTTCTTGGATAAGATTCAGTGAAAAGTTAATTACCCTTATAGTTTTATTCATTCTTAAATTTATAGGTTGTTTTACCTTGTTGCTTGCTGAAAGGTCCTTCTCCATGAGTTAAAAAAAATTCAATTCTTTTAAAGTATCGTCAGAATGCTAGGCTTTGAAAGATTAAAAGTTTCCCTTGATGGCTTTTATTGATTAGGTATGCTTAAGATTTAAGTAGTTTAAAGGAAGTTGACGAAACTTTGAGGGAAAAATTTTGGAGGATGGAAGAGACTAGGGTAAAATAACAGTATTAAGAGGAGTTTTAATAAGAAAGTGAGGGAAATTTTAAGATTTTGTATGTGAGAATCTTTGGTTGTGGTAGGTTGAGACAAAAAAAGTTCGGCATTTGTGGGGAAATAAGCCATGTCTAGAGGGTGACATTAAAATGGAAGGTTGGTAAAGAGCTTAATTTATACAAAAGCCAGTAATTGCAAAAGACATGCAAAGGAACTAGGTTTAAATTACCAACACACATGATAATTTTTTTAGAAAAACTCAACCACCTTAAACATATAAAATATACACATACTAGTGCATTTTACACCCTAACGCCCAGTCTCTGCAAATCCATTTCCAGATACTTCTAAAAAAATATCGAATAACAAGTATTTCCTAACACCNTACACATACTAGTGCATTTTACACCCTAACGCCCAGTCTCTGCAAATCCATTTCCAGATACTTCTAAAAAAATATCGAATAACAAGTATTTCCTAACACCAAACCTCACAAAAACTCTTCTAAAAAAACCCCAAATCTGCCTTTTCTTCAAAATCTTCCAAAACTCTTACAAAAAAAAAATTTCTACCCTAAAAGGCACTTCTTCATAACAAAAAATCTAAAACAAACTTAATTTTTTTTATCCAACTACAAAATTTGTCTTGTATTTAAAGATTATCATAAACTATTTATCATCAAATTCTAGGTATACCAAAAGCATTTATAAAACATAAAAGACTCTATAACTAGAGTATATAAAAAATATAATAAATCCAACAACAAAATAAAATGGGAAATTCATGTAGCTGTGATATCGATGACTACAAAAAAGAACAACTAATTACTGAGTTTCATGAAGAACCTATTCAATCTACACTTATCGGTTACTCATCTATTGAAGAACTTTTTATAACATCTAACATAAACCTACACAACAATGATTTTACCTTCTCCCTTTTAAAAATCAAGCCAGGAACTCGAAGCAAAAGTTCTGTCTGTCTTTCAAGAAAAAGTAAAAACCAGAGTTCTTATCAATTCCCATTATTCAGATCAATTCAAGACAACTCTAAAGCTGAAGATGATGACGATGGGATTATTTTAGAAGGTGAGCTTTTGAAATATCGTCCAGGGATAAGTCAAAATCATACTCCTCGTTGGTGTAGACTAACAGGTGAAGGTTTTGCATATTATAAAACCCAATGGACAGCAACTTGTAACAATAAATCCCCATTAGCATTTATCCCTTTGATACAAATAAAAGAAGTTAATGAAATTAACAGGCCTGAAACCGGCAAAGGCAAAGTATTTGAATTTGAGATTTTCTTATATCAAGAAGATGAGCTGACTAAAATGTCTAGATCAACCAACGGATTTACTTTAAAAAAAAACGCCTTAGCTCATGATGGGGTCCCAGCTAGTTGGTGGAGTGTAAGGCAAATCGAATGGTACTCAGCAGAGAGACGCTTATTATTTGGTCATCGAAATTGTAAAACTATACAACAATGGGTCGATGCGATCCAAAGCACAGTTGAAGGTTTTTCCATGCATTGAAATTTTTGTTTATTTTCTTTAAATACAATTTACTTATAAAGTAATTTTATAACATATGATTTTATATAAGCTTTAAGTTGTATATAATGAATAAAAGGGTGATTTTAAAACAAAGACCTGATGGGATTCCAAAAAAAGAAGACTTTGAGGTTAGAGTTGATGCCCTTCAACTTCCATTGAAACAAGGGGAAATATTAGTTAAGGTCGAATGGATATCAGCTGATCCAGCTCAACTTGGTATTGGATAATTAGTTTGGATTTCAGGGGTTAAGTCTTATATGCCTCCAGTTAGAATTGGAGATACTGTTAGAGCTTTAGGTGTTGGGTTGATTGTTAATTCGCATGCAGCTGGGTTTAAGGTAGGGACTTATGTTTCTGGGCTTCTTGGATGGCAGGAATATTGCAAAGTTCATGTGTCGAAAATTGAAAGAATACCTAAGAATGTTAACCCTTCGCTTTTTCTAGGGATCTTTGGCATTACTGGGCTTACGTCATATGTCGCGATTAAAGTTTTAGGCAAAGTTGCTAAAAAGCAAGTTGTTGTGATCTCTACAGCCGCTGGTGCTGTAGGCTCAGTAGCTGTACAAATTGCTAAAAAGCAAGTTGTTGTGATCTCTACAGCCGCTGGTGCTGTAGGCTCAGTAGCTGTACAAATTGCTAAGGCTGAAGGTTGTAAAGTAATCGGGATAACAGGTACAGCATCTAAAGTTCAATGGCTTAAAGACATAGGTATCTCTGAAGTAATCAATTACAAAACCGATAATGTAGCATCATCTCTAAAAACTTTATGCCCAGAAGGTATTGATCTCTATCTTGATAATGTTGGTGGGGAAATGCTAGATGCTGTATTATTAAATGCAAAAAAAGGAGCTAGAATGATTCTATGTGGGGCAATTCAATCTTATGGGCAAAAAAAAGCTCAACCATTATACATGTATCCTCTTGTTATATCCAAATCACTTAAAATGAAAGGTTTTATTGTCACTGATTATCAAAATAAATTTGAAGAAGGGCTTAAGTATTTAGGATCTTTATATGAAAAAGGGAATCTGAAGTATAAAGAAGATGTTGTAGATGGGCTTGAAAATGCTCATACAGCTTTACAGAAACTGGCTAGAGGTCAAAACGATGGGAAAATGCTCATAAAGGTTCTACATGAAGCACCTAAGCTTTAAGTTATTAGATAGTTTACAAGGAAGATAAGTTTTTTTATATGAAATTCAGGATTATTGTTGTTTATATATTAAATGTGAATAATGATGATTAAGAAAACTCAATTTTTATATATAGATTATATAATAAACTGCTTATTAGGTTTTAGAGTTTGATTATTAGCCTTCTGAGTTTAGGTCGATTTTTTATCCGACTTCTCACACGTTGGAAATAATTGCATTCAACACCATATCGATGGGGAAGTATGTCTAAAGGACCTAAAGTATTTGAGAAATTAGTTTTATAATCAGGGATATTGTAATCTATACTGTTGTTTATACCTTGGAGGGTGAGAAGTGGTGAATGAGGTTTCGGTCTTCGGGGAAGATGCGTTTGGAGAAGGTAAGGAGAGGATACAGACTTTTTAGGAGGGTCGAATGGAAGTTTTAAGATGATTTTTGTAGCTTTTATGTTATTTGGTAGGTCTTCACAAACACAAGATCGGTAAATTTCTGAAGTAAGACTTTTGTGATTAGCTCTTTTTGTTGAAGGATGGCTTGATTTAAAAAAGTTCATGAATATTTGCTAATAGCCAGTTAAATATTATATTCAATATGCAGGTATTTTCTGGTTTTTGTATAGACTATATAGTAAGTTTTTTTTTTATGTTGTATGATAGAAAAATAGTAATTTTTTAAGCTTTGATAAAAAAAATTATGTAAAAATAATAAGAAATCATAAAACAAAAATATATCAATTATTTAGATGAGGAAAATATGATATTGGATAATAAAAGGTATGGTAAAGGTATTTATATGCTTTATATTCGATAATTAAATTTATATCAAATATTCTTAACTTAATAAAGAGTTTAATTTTGATAGTAGTAAAGTTGTATTGTTTTTTATAATCTCTAAATCATATTTTGAGTATGGCATTTATGCTATTTCTTTGATAGAAATAATAAATTTATTATTTTTATACTGAGAATCGTAAAGGTTTTAATACTTCCTTAATTTTTCCTAGCACACATATTTCACACTAATATCTCAGCCTGCTCTAAAAAATCTTACATCCATATATCAATCTAATCATATATTCAATTATATAATCTCATCATATAAACATCCAAAAACCCTTAATCAAAAACTCGAAAAAAATACTAAACGATATATCTAAAACCTCAAAGCCAAAACTATGATAATTTTCCAAACCATTATATTAAACCAAGAAAATAAAAATGCTCAAGCCGCCATCACTAAATACACCTCTTCTACGAATCGGTTCTTACAACTACCGTGCGGCAAACAATTTATCAAGAACCAAGACCAGTGGTACATCAACAGCAGTAGCCCGAGCTCGGACTTGGACAAACCAAGGTCAAGCAAAAGTTCCAAAAGATGATGAAAGTTCAATGGAAGGGGCAATTTTCACATTAGTTGCTTCAAGTATGGAAACTGGATGTTTAAGTTTACCAATAGTTCTTAAGTATGTTGGATTGATACCTGGGGTGATAATAATAATCCTTGCAGCACTTGCAGCTTATTCTGGGATGAATGGGATTTCATTAGCTGCAGAAAGGAGGAACACATTTGATTATTCAAAGCTAGTGAAGGATTTATTAGGAAAAGTGAGGTTTATTTAGAACACTGCGTTATTTCTAGATGTTATTTTATTGTTGTATCTGTTTTTTTCAGTCTCAGGCTATCAGCTTATATGTAATGAATCTATATTGAGCGCTTTTATGTATTTCGATATTGACCTTAAGGATTATATTTTTTATATCATGCTCATGTACTCTTTATTATTAGTATTCCCTATGAGTTTATTACAAAAAGTTACTGAGCTCAAAGTATTTTCTTTTATCAGTATAGGGAGTATTATATATATATGTGCTACAATTGTATATGATTTCCCTACTTATGTTGAAGAAAATGGCTTATCAGCTTTAAAACTCTACCATTTCGACTGGTACTTTTTCTCAGCATGTACTTTCGCTTTATTTTCTTTTACTTGTCATATGAGTGTTGCTACTGTTTTTAGCGATATGCGTGATCCAAGTAAAAAAAGAATGAAAAAAGTTAATCTTAGAGTTTGCATGTTTCAATTAGGGATTTATTTGGTTATAGCTGTTATTGGATATTTATCATTATTAGAAGATACACCTATGTTTATAACACAAAGAAATGCTCCTAAAGAATATACTGATTCTTTAAGAATAGTTATTGCTAGAATACTTGTGTGTTTTGTACTTATTGTTACTATGCCTTTTTTTATGATATTATGTAGACAGTCTATACAAAGTTTAGTTAGTACGGGGAAAAGAAGGTATTTTAGTGGAGCTTGGTAAGGGTTATTTAGGAAAAGTTTAGCGAATTTGGCGATTATTGTTGCATCTTTGGTTGTTTCAAACTTTTTCCCTGAGATTCTTGTGATTTTCAACTTCCTTGGAGCCTTTTGTGCCGTGTTCTCGTTTTTGTTCCCGACTTTGCTGGATGTGGCTAGTAGTAAGTATAAGTGGTATACGTTTAGGAATGCAGCGCTGCTGACTGCGGCGATTGTTATCAATGTTGTTGCGTTTGTTAGTGCATTTTTGTCACTAGTTCTCCCTTAACGTAGGACTAAGAGTAGTGTTTTAAGTTTTTTATTTAAAAATGGGCTTTTTATGATTTTATATATTTAGATAAACAATTTCTTATAATATCCCTGAAAGAAATTATCGTGTGAGTTGATGATTTCTTTTTTGGCCTAGACGGTGTGATATGGGAATGCGAATCTTAATTGTTTGAATCATATAATATAAATGTATTTAAAATATAAGTAAATTATATGAATCAAGGATCTGAACTTATTACAGGAAATTATGATTACTATGATAATTTTGGTAAATATAATATCCTTGGATCAGCTTGTATTATTGAGTTTTTAAGATATTCTCATAGCTATAGATTTACTATTTTTGGGAAACCTGAAAGAGTGGTTATTGATGCGGTTATGAAAGAGATGGATTGGCTAGGGAGAGATACGTGATTTTTATGGATAAGATAGCTACTGATATTAAACTGGGAAAAAATGTAGGATATACAGTATTGGTTTTAACTGGAGTTGAAAAAAAATGGGACTTAGGAAAGTACTGAATTTCAGTCAGAGTATGTTTTAAATAATTTTTTGTTTTAGTTAAGTTTGATTTTTAAGATTTTAAAATAATTTTATATGCAATTTAAGAATTTATAATCATATTTTTAACAAAGAAAGTGAAATTTTTAATCATATTTTTAACAAAGAAAGTGAAGAAATCGATAAAATTGAGCAAATTGCTTATGTGAAAAGCAGAAGATTTTTGAAATCGAAAAGCCAAAAATATTTTTATAATAGCAAATATACATCCTTGTTATATAAATTTGATAGAAAATTATTATAAGCTAAAAAATTCTATTGATGATGCATTGAGGATGATAGATAAAATGCATTTTAAAAGGGAAAATATAAGTTAAGCGTTAGAAGATCTAAAATTAAGGTCAATGAGTAATTCTTTGTTACAACGATAAATAGTTTATAAAGATTGATATATCAGTTAGATTTGATTAATGATTATGAGAAATTACTACAGAAAACTTACCTGATTGCTTGGAGGCGTAAGAATCAATTTTATATACTTATTGTGTTTATAAAAAAAAAAATTTTAGCATGATGAAGGGGGTTAATACTGATAATAATTATAAAAAGCCCCCAGAATTCTTAATTTGAATGGAAAGGCTTTAAAATTATGCGAAATTTACATTTTTTTATATTATTTGAGGATAATCGAGTAAGCTAAGTTAGCTTATTTGTAAGTGATTTTTATAAATATATAAGAATGAATAATTTTTAGGAGATTGTAATTTTCGGGTAATACTAAGACACTTTAATAAGATTTTAATAGGGATTTTTTAAAATACAAAAACTTATTTGACAAAATCTTAAGTAAAAATGCAGAAACTATTAAGAATAAAACATGCAAAGTATCTGCTAAAAAGTTTAGATATTTATATTTTTTTATACACCAATGAAGGAAATTATAAACTAAAATTTTTTTTTTCTATAATTTTTTATGCAAAAGAGTTCTGACCTACAAACTTTTCAAATCTTAATGGGGGGATATTTATAATAAAATTGATCTAAATTGTTATAATATAATATATTNCCTACAAACTTTTCAAATCTTAATGGGGGGATATTTATAATAAAATTGATCTAAATTGTTATAATATAATATATTATGGCTGACTATGATGATATTGCTTCAAAGCTCATAAAATATTCTGAACTAGCAAAAGACCACTTTATTAAAAACATCAACGAACTGTTCTCAAAGCCTGAGTTTAAGTCTCTGATAGAAAGCATTTCTCTATCAGAGCAAGATATAAAATTACCTTTCAAAAGACGAGCAAATGAAATCCTTGAAACAAAGGAAGAGAAAAAAGAGCCAAAAAAAGAACTGAAAAAAGAAGAAAAAAAGGAAACAAAAACCCAAAAAGAAGCCAAAGAATCAAAGGAAATTCTCAATAGTAAAGAAATCAAAAAACCTAAAAAATCTAAAGACAATAAGGATACTAAAAAAGAAAAACCTCAAAAAGATGCAAAAAAAGCTAAAAGTAATACAAAAAATGTGAAGCTGGTAAAGGAACCAAAAAAAAATGAAGTTCTCAAAAAACCTTTAGAAAAAGAGATAAAAAAAGAAGATAAAGATAAGAAAAATAAGACAGAAATTGTGAAAAAAAAGAAGGAGATTAGTAGTAGTGATAGTGATATTTTTAGTGGAACTGATACAGAGAGTGAAATTGAAAATCTTGTCAAAAGCGGGAGTGAAAATGAAAGTAATATAGAATTTCAAAGTGAAAGTGCTTTAGGAAGTGAAAGCGAAAAAGAATATAACTCTAATGCGTTTATTAGTAATATGCGGAAAAATAAAGAAGGGAGCATTAAACAGACTGATTATTGGAAAATGCAAGAAGAAGAGATTAGAGAAGTATTCAGCTCAGATAGTCATTCTTTATTCAGCAGTTCTCCATCTTCCGACACAATGGATAACAATGACTTAGACACATTAATTTCCAAACTAAAATCCTCTCCTAACCTTCGTAAACAAGTTCTAATTGACATAAACAAAATAATTGACACTTATTCCCTTCTTAGCCAAAAAACAAAAGATAAATACAAGCCTTTATTATTATCTTTAGACTCTATAAAATTCTCATCTGAAGATTCCCAGTCAAAATCTCGTCTTAATGAAATTTCTGCTAAAGTAAAAAAAGTACCTAATATTTAGCTATTTAACTCTACATCAACAGAAGAAAATTTCCCGCTGACTGAAAAGTTCAAAACAGTCTTGATGAAAAATGATAAAAATGATATAAAAATCATCATTCAAAGAACCATTGACGCTTTCCCTGAAGTAATCACTAGTACTACAAGCAAAGATATGGAGCAACTAATTGAGCTTATAAAAAAGTTCATAGACTCCACAGAAGATGGAGAAACTAAACAACAAGGAAAAGCGTTAATCAGAAAATTGACCGAAAGCCTATCAACAGCAACAACGACCATGAAATTCAGTAGTAATTCAAATGAGTTGTCAAATCCTTATCCTAACATAATTTTGGAAACAACAACAAGAAATCCCTCAAAACCATTGAATCAGGGAAAACAAAGTAGACATAAGTAATTAAATACCCCAGATCTAAAATATTAATTCAAAAGCACAAATTGTATAGTAAATCTAAGACAATCTCTAAGTAAAAATCTGATAATTAATTACGAAATGGAAAACGAAAATTCTGAGCTTTATTTTCCTGAGTTGTCACCTATAGAAAACAATTTACTAGGTCAAAACTATAGTGTTGATGATGGGGAAGCATTATTGATAATAACGATTGTAATTGGAGATGGGCGCAAAGACGAAATTAAAGTATATGAGCATGATGATTCTGATCAATTAGCTTTAGATTTCTGTCATAAGCATAAGTTAGGAGCCCGTGCTAAGCTTTTATTAGCTGACGAAATAGAGAAGAACTTGAAAATAGCTTTAAGTAAAGCTAAAACTCTGAGTCCGAGTTCAGCCAATAAGTCAACACCAACAATTCATAAGGACAACATGGCCCAGTCGCCTCAAAGACCCCGACGTAATCAGAATTTTACACAGAAAAGCATGCAAGTAAGACAAAATATGCTAAGAAACCCATCGCAAGGACCTTCTTTAGGGAAAATTCCAGTATCTTTAGGTCAAAACAGACCAACTTCAGGTGCTGAGTCCCCAGAAAGCCAAAAACTCAGAAGGTCTAACAGTAAAGGCCCAAAGACTAACAACCCAATTGTCTACCAGCATAGTAAAAAGCCTCAGAATTTTGCAGAAAGGTCATCGAAAAGGGCCAACTCACTTTATGATAAAAATAAACTCACTGCACCACATAAAACAGAAGAATCAGACATGTAAGCTATAAAAAGGTCGAATTTCAAGTCTTTTTCTCCAAACAAATCAGTTTATGTCCCTGAATGTTCATCAAGACTTGATTTCTCTCAAGATCATTCTCCAAACAAATCAATGCAAAATGATGAGAATAAAACAGTAAAAAACTCAGGTGCTGAAAAATCAGAAAGGATTATGAAAAAAATCAAATACCAGAGATATAAAGAACTGTTTAATTTGTTGTTACCTGATACTAAAGGGGTGATTACTGCTGATACTGTTGGGAAAAGTCAGATGCCAGTAACTATGAATAAAATACTCTCCCCTTTGCTTGAGGAGCTTGCTGAACTTAATGAAACTTTAGATTTTAATGAGTTTTATGATGCGATGGAGATGCTTATGAAGGTACTTACTCCAGGAGAAAAAAGTGCCCTTTTACTACCAACAAAAGCTAAAATCCCAGTTAAGGAAGAGTATGATTTTAAACCTAAAACCAATGTAGGACAAGCAAGTGTTTCATCATTAAGTTTATACGAACGAAGCTTACAAAAACAAGAGGAACTCACTAGGAAAATACAAAAAGAAAGAGAAATCAAAAATGAACACGAAATGAAAGAGTGTAAATTTACCCCAACACTAGTATCCTCACATAGGAAAACCATGAGCAGTTTTACATTGAGTGCTCTTTCGAAAAGCGTGAATGATAATTAAACCTTTAAAGGAGTTGTCGATAATAAACTTTCCTAGGATGATTAATTAGCTTACTCATGGTTTACTTTCTCATAATCAGCAGGGTCGATATAAGAAATAAGCTTCTTTGCCAAATGTAAAGGCAGCCACGAAGCTATAGTAATCACAGCCACTCTGAATATAAATTCAAGTGAAAACACATAATTAAGGTCGAAATATGTTTTAAGGTAAAACATACTAACCATATAAACAATCCCAGTAACTACTTCAGATATACCCATTGCCCAATGGAATTGATCAACTTCAGTCATAATATTTAAGAGTTCAGTTATAATCAATGATGTAAATGTAATCGCAACAATATTAGTAAAATTGTTTTCAGGGAATAATTCTATGGCTAGGTAGATAATAATCGACCCTTGATATAAGCTTTTTAATATGCACATGCAAAATGATGTAAACCTAATTGCCTTACGTCTCTGTAACGAGTGATAAAGCAAAGGGAACTTCATAACAGTGTTTTCATTAGCATCTCTGTTTAAAACTATTGAAAAAACAGGCATGTTGGTATAAACAGTTGCATATCCCATCATGAGAATACCATTATAAATAGGGATAGCATTGAAATAAAACATACAAGTGAATAAAGCTTGGATAAAAGATATGATAAGTCCTCTATGGAAAACAAAGTTGCTAAGTTTCGCTGTGCGTTTATAACTATTTCTTCCATGCCAGAGTATTAAAGTATTGAGAGCGCAAAATTCGTTTATTGAAAAATCAGCTGCTAAAGAAGCTTGTTTACCTTCTTTACCTTCAATACCTATGCCCATATGAGCTGCTTGAATCATCCCCACATCATTACCTCCATCGCCTATTGAACAAAGTCTTTTATTTGTATATAATTTAAGACATTCAACTATTTGGGTTTTTTGAGTTGGGGATACTCTACAACAAACAACAGCTGGAGCTTGGATTGCTGTATTTATAAACAACTTAGAATGGTCTCTTAATGCATAGTTTAAAGTGGCTCCATCTATTACTAGGACGATTTTTGACACGTTTTTGCTTTGGAGTTCTCTAAGTTTCCCTTCAATTTCTTCGGATTTTAAGTTGACTAGCTCAAACCAATCGTGGCTTCGGGTTTTTAATCTGGTACTTATTGCTATACATTGAGCTGTTTCAACTTTATCACCGGTTAAGATCCAGACTATTATTCCTGCGCTACGGAGACTTTCAATTGTCTTTCCAACATCTTTCTGTAGACGATCTTCTACACCTGTTACGCCTATTACTTCCATATTGTATTCAAGTTCTTCAATCACTTCTCGGACTTTCCTTTCTCGGTCATCTATTTGAATACAAGCCGCTTCGTATTTTCTCTTCCATTGATTATACTCTTGAAGAGTTAATGACTTTTGAGAGAAAATCAGAGTTCTGAGACCATCTCTGCCCAAGTCTTCACAGTCTTCAAGAGCTTTAAGCTTGTGCTTTTGTAAAACTTTATCTTTCATCACATCTTCTGCACCTTTAAGGAAAAAAGTGATTTTCCCAGTATTAAGGTGCTGGACAATAATTCCCATACGCTTAGTTGCTGATGAAAATGGGAAAATATCAAAAATCACATACTTTTCCGTAATACCTTTTTCTAAATCCACCCATATCGAATTTTCAGTTCTATGAATCAGCTCAAACCCATAAAGATCAGCATATTTAGCAAAAGCAATTTCATCAGGTGAAGATGCTTGAAATGATTTTTCCTCATCAGTAAACACTGGAGTTACATTATGGCATATAGACAACGCTTTTAGCATGTTTTTAATATTCTCTTGTCGTGGTTGTTCCATAACCGTTTCTAAAGAGTTGATATTTTTTAAAAATCCGAATTTAACTGAAGCATTTTCATCAGAAATGCTTTCATTTTGTAGTCTGATTCTTTTTAAAGTCATCTCATTTCTAGTCAAAGTCCCAGTTTTATCAGTAAGTAAAAACTCAACACGTCCAAGTTCTTCAGGAATCCCTGAATTCCTAGCTATAGTATTAGGGATTTTCTTATCTCTTTGTAATTGTGAACAATACCAAATTTTAGCCATGTCTAAATTAACCCTAAGGCTGATTGGGATAATAGAAGACAATAGTAAAAGGTGTCTAAAAAACAGTATATGTGATGTTGAATTAAAACCTGTACATACTACTAAGACAAAAGCTATAATTACCATAACACCAAACATGAGTTTTGATAAGTAATTTAGTTCTTCATCGCATATACCAAATTTCTGTCTAGCTTCATTTGAGTTCATTACTGATCTAGTTTCAGGTCCTGTGTATAAAACTAAGCCTATTGCCGTACCTTTGGTTAAGACGGTACTTGCCCAGACAGTATGATCTAGGCCAAGTCCTTCGGATATTATTCCTCTTTCATTCATCATCTCAAAAGTACCTACAAATTTGTATATGTTTCTATCTGGCTCTTCACCTACTATCATTGCGTCGTAAGAAGCGAGATTTTCTATGCTGTTTTTACCCTTAAATTGAAGTTCCTGAGTGTAAGCTACTGCACGTCGGAGCTTCCAATCAGTTTCTCCATCAAGCTGATCAGTCCTAATAAACACCGTACCAGATTCTTCACTAGTGGTCAATAAAATCATATCAGCAGGTATTCTTTCGCCAGCTTTAATCTCAATCATATGGCCTACTTTGATTTTGCTTGCAGGAATACTAACTTTCCCAGTCGATGTGATTCTTGTAAAAATCTGATTGTTGACTTCATTATCCCTTTTCCATCGAATCAAATCATCATAAGCTTCTTTGACGACTGTGATAAGGAGGACAAAAGCTAATGGGGCAATATAAGTGATCAAGAACCCAACTTGAAATGGTGGGTAAAACTGAGCGATTGTTATCAATAGATAGAAAAAGTTGAAAAAGTACTTGAATTGATTATAGATAACCATTGGGATGATTGTGAAAGGATTATACTTAGTATTCTTAACAGAATTGTCTGGGAATCTAGAAGGCATAGTCCTTCCATCGAAGTAAATCGTCCTCATGCTGGTATTCTGAGAAGTTTTTTCCAAGAAGCTTTCTTTCAGCTCTTCCATATTTAGTAAGGCTAATTAAATTGATTTAGCAAGGTTTTCCATGTTTGAATTGACCTCTTCTTGTTTTTTCCCAGCATTTTTCTGTAGTTTGAGGACAATATCTACATTAAGTGCCTTAAGAGGAAAAGATTTATCTTTATCTTGAGCATAGGTCCTTAATACAAAATAAGCTTTTGCATAATCACTACTTGGTACTGTTAGTTGATAGTCGATTAGGGTTAAAAATGCAGCTTCGATACGGTTAATTTCTTGGATGGTGTATTTGGAAAATGCTAAAGCAAAAGAATTATTCTCAAAACTTTCGTCGTCCCAGACTTTAGAAGCTTCGACAAAGACTATGAAAATTATTTTTTTCCAATTGTTTGGGTTAAGTCGAATACCACTTTTAGCTACAAGACGTTCGAGATAGACTAGGCTAACAATTGGGATTTCATATTCGATTTGTCCTCTGACTACTAGGTTTTTAATATAATTGTAGACGCTTTCCTCATCTGGTACTGAAGGTTCTTCAGTGAAAAGTTCTGAAAGACGATGTCGTAGTCCTAAAAGTCTGGAACCAAGGATTGGGGTATTTTCTATATGTTCTAATATAGCTCTAGAAAGACATCGACATAGTTCCTCAAGGTCTAAATTGATTAATGTACTTCTCATTTGCATAGAGTCAATTGATTTACCCAAACTCGGGTCTGTAAGTCGAGGATTTTTACATTCTTCAAAAGCTAAAGGTGTCTCAAAAAAACTATCCCTACTCATTTCAACAGGTAGTTTCTTCTGCAATTGTATAGGCTGGTTTTTTTTCTTATACAATTCCAACTCTAGTTCTTCAATTTTTTGCCTTGCCAACTCTAGTTCTTTTTCTAATTTTTTTTTCTCTTGTAATTGGGCTTCTGTCACTAATGGAAATGGATTATGTATATTTGCGCTATTAATACGTTTATTGATTACAGGACCTGTTGCTATGTTTGAAGTTGTTCTGCTGATGATTTTTTTTGGTTCTGGGAATGAGTTGTTTTGGATTTTTTCTATGAGTTTTTTGAATTTCCCCACGTCACCCGGATTGACCCCGATTTTTTTTATGAGTTCTTGGATTTCGTTTTGGTTCATATCAGCTATAGAGGAGGCATTTTGTATTTTCAAGTCTATGAGCTTCTATATGTGTATTACTTTTAAGTATTTGGTTAAAGAGAATTCTGTGAGGAGTTTAGTTAATGTTGTTTGATTCTGAGCTGATATAGGACGAGGAGTGTCGAATATTTTTAAATTCGGCCGGATTGTCGGCTTGGCGTTCTGGAGTTTCTTGTTGTGGAGTTTTTGGCTGTTTTCAGTTTCCCACTTCTTCATAGACATTATGAGATTTATATGATAATTATATATCCATAGCATAGTGATATTTGATTAAATATGATGAAAAATGATATTATTGATATCAGAATATTAGATTATCTTAGGCTTTGGAGACTGTGAAAGCCTTGACGCAACAAGTTTCCTTTGGCCCCAAAAAAAATAGTTCTTCTTAATAACAGGAGTATAAGAGCGGGGTTTGAATTTTTTGATTTTATAAATGAATGTGCTTTTTTGGTTTCCTGACTTTAAAGATTTCATCATATGAGCATTCCCAGGTATCCTATAAGGGAAATATTGATGGTTTATAAATTGAATTTCATTATCATATTCTGATTCTGTATAAAGATTATCAACTGTCAAGTCTTTTATAGTACTTAAAAAGCCTTTATGAGACTTTTTTTGCAAAGTACTATGATTCGATTTTATTATATTTTCTATTAAATTTCCTTGAGGAGTAAATTTATTTTTGTCTTTGAAAGTGCATTTTGTGTATTCATTATTTAGAGAAATAGGCTCTGGGGTTGAGTNGTGTATTCATTATTTAGAGAAATAGGCTCTGGGGTTGAGTTTTTATGATTTGAAGATGTTGTGCTTGTTCGTTTGTGAAAGGTGTTATGGGTACTTGTGGGTTGGGGTTTTCGGGTTGGGGATATGAAAGGAGGGATATGTTTGAGCCATGGAGTCAGATCTTCGAAATTTAGGTTTATTGATTTCATGTTTATATTGAGAATGATGAGAGAATTAATGTGAAAAAATAATTTAAAAATTAAACAAATTGCACGGTGATTAGTACTAGTTTAATTATATATTTTATAATAGAAAAGTATCCTATATTGTAAATACATAATTTCGCTATATTTAACTATGATCCATAATAACTATATACATTAACTTANTATATTGTAAATACATAATTTCGCTATATTTAACTATGATCCATAATAACTATATACATTAACTTATTAAAAAACTTAAACAACATTTTCCAAACCTTTAAATCAATATAGAAGTATCTAAAATCAGTTTAAAAATAAGAAATACTATTTTTAATCCTATGCTATTATATGAATACTAATAAACAGAATCAAGATACTTCAAGCCTATTTCCTCATAGTCTTTTTTCATCAACCATTAACATCTTTAAATATCTTCCAGTTATTCCAACAAGACTGCTTATCACCAACTTTTCTAACATTCTTATCGAAACTGTAAAGTGGAATTTTCCTTAACCCCCTCTACAAATGCAGGAGTATTCGTTAATTCAAAGCGATTCCTCTAACAAATATTAAATTCCCAAGTATAATTTTTCTCAAATTTTTCAGATAAGGTCATTACTGACTGAATAGCTTCATATATCCTATAAACATTCAATCTTAGCTAATATGCAATTCAAGTACTTTATGATCAAATTTGAATAGATTTCTATAACTTCAACTGAAGCTCAGAATCTACCAAAATCGCATTGTGATTGGCCTGAAAAATTATGAGGTATTTACAAGGCTTTTTGAAGCGATTAGTACTTCTTATTTTCAGTTCATTATGTAGTTACTGTAGAGTTTGAACTTATAATTATATGGACATAATTTTTTAGTGTAAACTCTATTTTCTAGTAGGTATCTCATATTATTAGGTAGAAAGAATATGATTTGATTATTATAGAAAAATATAATTTTTGGAAATCTAAATTAATGGTTGAATAAGAATAATTATATACTTTTGAATATATGATATATAGGTAAATGGATATGAATTAGTTGTTAGTGGCTATTTAAAGGTGGGATTTGTTTTTATTGTTTTAAAATTTGCTTTAGATATGAATATGTTTTATTTCATAATAGAGAAGAATTACTTAAGTTATTGCTTTTATAATATTAGTAATATTATATTATATATAAAAAAGTGAAGATATGATAAAAAAATTAAATTTTTAATAGCTTTTCTAAGGAAGGAAACTTTACATCTTGCTATAAATTGTTATAGGATTATATTATTAATCCAAACTAACTTCAAAATACCCTATCACTTTAAATATCGCACTTGCATCAAATTTTTGAATCAAATAATCATTATTTATAATCAACTTTATTTCATAAACCCAAAAAAAAAACACATAAACTTTCCGTCCTCAATTTTCTCTCAAAAAACCCCATCAAAAGCCTTCCCATTCAAAATATCAAACTTCCAACAAAGTTTTTCTCTGATTCAAACCATGCCAAATTTCCACAAAAATCGAACTCATCTTTACGCGGGACAACCAAATTATCCAAATAGAAAATATTCAAAATTTAAATGAAATTGCAGCTTATCAAAACTGAAGCAACTTGGCTTCACACTCGTGTAGGGTGTTACGTATCTTTAGACAATCAATTACTTGAAGTTATAACCCCACTAAACTGCCCTCATGAATCTCCTATACTCGATATTCCCCCAGAAGGTATTCTAAGATTGATCTTTAAAGATATGGGTCGCTGTGAAGGATACTTAGCAAGTATATCTTTACCCCTTCATAACTTTACAAAATCCTCAACACTTTGGCTTCCTTTATATACAAATTCTTCAAGTGATGTACTTCAATTTCAAACATCTGAGCCAACTATACCAAGAATTCAAGTAAATGTTATGGTCTCAGATAGTAAAATTGTATGTGACGATGAGCTTTTCCAGAGTTTTAGCGATATTCATATAGAAAATGATGGAGAAATTGTTGTAGCATCTGAAATACTTGCCCCAAGTATAAGCGAGCCTGTTTTATGCAAAACTTCGACTTTTAAAGTATCGAGAAACGCAGGGTTTGTTGAAAAATTAGTCCTTCAGCTTAAGAAATATATGACTTTGAGCTCGGAACATAAGAATTTAGCTTTGATGTATAAAGAAAAATGCTTAGAATTAGAAAGTAGACTTGATGCTAATGAGAGCAAAATAAGAGATTTGGTTGAGTATACAAAAGATTGTCAGGAAAAAGTTTATGATAGAGAAATGGAGATGATGGATAGGATTATTCAGCAAGAAAGGGAAATCTGCGAACTGCAGACTTCATTGTCTGAGTTGAATGGGAAAATGAGACTTGCACAACATGAGAGTTTTTATGCAAAAGAAACAATGAAAGGACTTGGTTGCTGGCAGGAATATAAGGAGAATAATATATTTTGTGAAGATTATAAGTAAAGAATTTAAAATGGGATTTTTAGAAGATGTTGGCTAGTGGGTTTAAATATTTATATGATGGAAAGTGGAAAAAATATTATGAAGTTCAATCACTTCAAGGTTTTTTTAAGCGTCTCCTTTTTTCCTATCTCACTAATAGGGATTGAGATTAAAAGAAACATTATTTTTACCTAGGGATGATACTTGAATAGATTAATAAAGAGGGGTTACCAATTTAAATTAATATGCGCCTTAGAACCTGCGAATCCAATTTTTTGAAGATTGCAAGAACTTGAGACTTGCTTCCATTCATAAAATAGTTGGCTGATTTTAATTCATATAAACAAGGAACAGTAAATGTTGTTCATTAGATAAGAGTAATATATGAAAGAATCAAACATCTAAAATTTTTCACGCTTCCTAGTAAGGATATCACTACCTGCACAATTATTTATTACTAATCTAATTTTATTATATAATTTTTATACTTGGGTCATTTGATTTATAAAATTTTTAAATCATTCTTTCAAAAATCAATCTCTTTCTCCTTTCTAGAAATAAGACTACTTAATAATCTTTTTTTATCATGCTATTATAAATGAACTTCTAAATATCAAGGCATTTTGATACTTCTCGCATTCGAATATTCTTGAAAATTGAGAAGCCTCCAGCCATAAGCCTTCATTTCTTATTCTTTCAATTAGCATTTTGATAAGATTTACTCTATTATCGCTAGAAAATAGACTGAAAAAACTTTAATTGTAGAAAAGAAAAGTACTTTAAACATTAAAATATTTAATAATTCTAATCTTCTGTCTGTTCTAAAATTTCTTTATAATATTGACTATTCATAGAAAGTTCTAAATGAGTTCCACATTCTAAACAATCTCCATCTTTGACTATTATTATTTTATCACATTCTCTAATTGTAGTTATTCTATGAGCGATAATAATAACCGTCCTACCTGAAGTTTTGTGTTTAATCGAATGCTGAATAATTTTTTCTGTTTCTTTATCAACATTTGCAGTGGCTTCATCTACAACTAAAATTTTAGTATCTTTAATCAAAGCCCTTGCTAGGCTTATTAATTGTTTTTCACCTGCAGAAAAAAATGCATCTTCTCCATAAACACTATCAAGACCTTTTGAAAATCTGTACATAATACTTTCTAATCCAATATTCGAAAGAATTTCATTTATAACCCAATCAGAATGTTCTGTAAATGGGTCAATATTTTTTCTAATTGATGTATAAAATAAAATAGGTTGTTGTGGTATTATAGAAATCTGAGTTCTTAAATCATGAAGTCCAAGATCCATATAATCTTTACCATCTATAAGTATTTTTCCGCTTTCAGGAACAACTATTCTCAGCAAAGCTACTAATATTGAAGATTTTCCAGCTCCTGTTCTTCCCATAATTCCATATTTTGAACCCCCAGGAATAATAAGTGAGAAATTGTTTAATGCTAATGGAAAATCTTGACGATATCTTAAGCAAACTTGTTCGAATTTTATATTGCCTTGAAGTATTTCAAATGATGTCGGCCTTTGAAGAACTCCTTCACGAGACATTTTTAGATACTCTAAAAGCCTTTGAGGAGATGACATAATGTTGTTTAGTTCGATTAGGAATTTAGCCCACATATTTACTTCTCCAACCATACTAACATTAAAAGTTAAGCTTAGGGCTGCTAATGTTCCACTGATATTACCTCTGAGAATCACAAGTATTATTATGCTTATTGTATTGAGTAAAACACTTGAAAACTCAGTATATGTTCTAAACATTGCAAGGACTGAGTTATAAGTAAAAAAAGCTTTCATATTTGTTTCAATAGCTTTATCTGCATCTTTAATAAACTTTTTTTGTAAGTCATGAGCTCTTATTGTAATAACACCATTTACAGTTGAATTGAATATATTAATTACTGAACTTTTTGATGATAAATCTATAGCTCTAAGTTGCTTTGTAAGCTTAGCTAAAGATTTTATGATAAAATATTGAACAAAGCAAATAAATACAATAACAGCTATATTATAATAAACAATGATACAGATACTTATTGCGATTTTTACAATTTCAAGAGTGTGATCAATAAGGATTGGAAATGTTGAAAATAAAATTTCATCAACAACTATAATGTCTCTTGTAAATCTGTTAAGGATTTTTCCAGGAGGGTTCAAGTCGTAAAAAGATATAGGAACGTAAGATAAAGAATACAAACTGTTATTGTGAATACTTTCTGTTGTCTTTAAGTAAGCATAAGAAAATAACAGATTTCTGATTACTGTGAAAACAAAAAGGGAAACAATAAAAACTATAAAAATGTTGATATAAATAGAGTCTGTTTGATCTTCTGCGTCAACCCAATATGCTATCCACCATAAAGTTCCTGTATTTAACCCACTTACTATCAAAAACAACGATAAAATGCTCAGAATTTTCCAATGTGAATCTACTCCCATCTTCAAAAACTCATAAAAAACTTTAAAACTAAACCCACTATCAGCCTTTTCAATATCCGTATCTTCTTTTTCTTCATCTATATCATCACCAACATCTTTTTCTCTATTTTCTTCATTTTGTTTTATACTTTCAAACTTTTCAAGTTTATAAAAAATCAGATATTGTGAATAAGTTCCAAAAAATATTTGGTTGCCATGATTTAAAGAAAGGATTTTATCCACATGTTGGAAAATGAAAGCTTGGCTCCCTGTCATAATTACAACTTTATCAGAAAAATTTTGTTTTATTCCTTCAATAATAATTTTACCAGTCTTTGCATCTAATGCGCTTAATGGATCATCAAGTAAATATATATCACTATCTTTGTAAAGAGCCCTAGCCAAAGCGATTCTAGCTTTTTGTCCACCGCTTAGCGTTACTCCTTGATCTCCGATAATAGACAAATCGTTATTTTTGAATTTTTCTATATCATTATTTAAGCAGCATATTTCAAGAACCTTGGAGTATCTTTGCTTATCTAAACTTTCACCCATAATAATATTTTCTCTAACAGAATCAGCTATTAACCATGGAGTATCAGATGAATAAGAGATTTTTTTAGGAAGTTCTAATGAGCCTTCAATAAGTTCTAATTCTCCAAGCAAAGCATAAATGAAAGTTGTTTTCCCGCATCCTAATTTTCCTGTAACAATTAATAGTTCATTACCTAATGTAAAATTTATTTTTAATGGTATTCCTGAGTTTTCTGTTGAATTAATATGTTGGCTTTCAGAGCATGGACTATTTATTTTTTCAACATTTTTAGTCCAAGAAAAACAAGCATTATAAGCTAAAACACTCTGGTCACTAAAATCTATCTGTTTATTCGATTCTGGAATTAATAGAGCTTCTTGTATACGATTAAATGTTGCAATAGTGATAAAAAGCTGAACAAGTCCATCAGGTAAAATATAGTTTAACTGAATAAAAGCTAAAAATAAAACAGTTGTCCCTGCAAATACTTCACCAGCTTCAAGCTTGCCACCATACCAAACAACACTTCCAAAAGTGATTAAAAGAATAATTGCAAATCCAGATTGCCCTATTCCAGAAACAAATGATAGATATATATTCTTCCTAAATATCTGAGTATTTTGTTGCTTCCTCTGCTCAAATATTTTTGCAAGTTGAGGATATTCCCAACCATAGACTTTGACAACTCTGATTCCTTCAATGAGCATTTTTATTAGCTTAACCCTATTGTCATTTATAGATGCAACTTTTTCTCTATAATTTTCTACCGGTTTACTGAGCAGATACACTAAAGGAACTTGGATTATAGTGAAAAGTAACCCTAAGACACCTGAAAGTTTAAAGAATGTACCCATTATAATAAATGATCCGATAATGAATATTGGAAATGAACATAAATACATGATTTGATAAGAAGAATCTAAAAGTTCTAAATCTGATGAAATAATGCTTAAAATTTTAGATGTGCAGTCTTGGTTAGAGATAGAACTGAAGTGAATTTTAAGAATCTTTTTATAAAGCAAACTAGATATCAACCCTTTTACTGTAGTGGTTATTGTTGAAAGCCTAAAAATTGTAAGGTTCATAACAATCGACAGAAGGAAAGTAGTTATCAAAAATAAAACTATAAGTAAATAACCCTCATTTATTGGATAGTTTGGGTCTTCCAAGAATTTAATAATTTGATTCATTAAAAGGGCCTGCAACAAAAGAGAGTCATAGCTTATAATATCAGCGATGAATACTTTTGCTATGTCTTTCCCTATAGTTTTTCTCAAAGCTCTTTTGAAATTTGGCTTTTGATTTTTAGTTTCTTGTATCCAATAATTTTCTAAAAGATCAGCATTTTTTTTAAAATTCAGCCTCTTCGGCAGAGGGAGAATGTTGGCAAAGCATGGATGATTCTTTTTGTAATATCGAATAATAGGTCTAATCCAGATCATAAACAAATCTTTCAAGATATTAGAATCGTCATAGCTTTCTGATATTTGGATAAGTTCTTGCATAGGATCTGACATCTATTATTTATATAAACAGAATGTGATTTAAAGCTTCCTAATATAATATCAACATATAAAATTTGTTAGTAAAAAATGTTTGCTTAAGGTTGACAATGTATTTCAATTATTTATTTTATATAAAAAAATGTATTTCATCATTTTTATGAAGTTTGTGAAGTATTTATTATAAGTAGCTTTTGGCATAAATATTACCATAAGCAGTGTTTAAAATTTAATATGAAAACTAAGGATATATTTAAAGAAAAATGGTTAATCCGAAGCTTAATCTGATAATAAAGTATTATTTACACAATTTAATGTTTGCAATAATAAACCCTTATCAATCTAAAAGTGACATAATTTACCAATTCTCCATATGTTTTAAAATGTATTTTTTACACTGAAGCAATACAAAAGCATAAAAAAAATCCAAATTATAAAGCATATATTCAGATGTAAATTTAAGCTTTTTTTATGAGATTTCATATGAATCAGGGTTAACAACACTGATTTTATCATCTAATAAAATAGTTTGAATTGTAGTTAGCTTGCAGCAGAAAAGGCCAAATATAAAATTTAATAATAAAATGGAACTTGAAAATAGGCATTTTTCTTTTGAACTTGAGTTTCTATATAGCAGGATATATTTTATACGCACTTATTAAAATTTATAATATCAGGATAAAATTATATAATTTCAAGTTAAAAATTAAAGGAATCCTTTGCAACAAGTTAAATTTGAATATATTTTAAAAAGCGATTATTAGGCTGATAGTATGCTGGGTTTATATATTTATCAAGAAATCAATGTATAATAAGGATTTAGTGTAATGAATCGAATAGGTTTTTAGCTTATTAATATTTTTTTTAGGAAATAAGATTGAATTTTTGATAAAAGCTGTTTGATTTCTTAGCTAAGTGGTAAATAAAATTATGTAAAGAAGATGTTAAATGAACTAACAAAATGAAAATAATTATCAAGATTTAAATTTTAAAGCAAATATTAAATAAACTGGAAACTAAGAAATTATTTTTTCTGTTTCGAGTGATTGGTATTTATTTTTATTAAGAAAAGCTAAATAGAAATAGATTTCGAAATCAACAAATAAATAAGATTATCCCATGGTATTACTGACAACTTTTAATATAAATTAATTATTAGAGGGTCCGAATTTCCATAATATATAAAATTGACTTTTTCTTGCTGTGTTTATTTTTCTTCTGTGCAATCATTAGAATGTTATTTAGAATTTTATTTGCTATTTCTAGCCTTAAATATTCAATTTTTCACAAGTAATACTATTAATTGTATTTACACTAAATCTCAAATAGCATCTCCATAAGTCCATACTTCAAAATACGCATTATATTTTACATATTAAAATCAGTCACTTTAGTTAATTTTCTATAACTATTCCTAAAACGCATTACATATATTACATAACCAGCCAAAAAACCATTACTACTAAAAAAAAACTATGCAAGAAATATTTGGTGAAACACTACTAAGTCACAATGGACCAGTTGAAATTTGTAGTATCACCAGCACATTCAAATTGATATATTTTTCAGCACAATGGTGTCACCCCTGCAAGCAATTCACTTCTCAATTGGTCTTATTCTATAATGAGGTTAATAGAGATCAGAAACAAGTTGAAGTGATTTTTGTTAGTTATGATAAGAACATAAGTCATTTTGATGATGACTTTGCTACTATGCCTTGGTTAGCTTTACCATATGAAGACAGGATTAGAGCTGAGATTATAGGAAATCAGTATGGGGCAAAAGTTGTTCCGATGTTGATTCTTATAGATGATCAAGGGAAAATGATAAGTGATAATTGTCGAGCTGATGTTGTTTTAAAGGGACCTGTCTGTCTTGGTGAGTGGCAGGAAATCATTAATAAGTAATTAGTTATTTAAGAGAAAAAAATAAGAAAGGAAATAGTTGAGATGATAGGATTTTAATTTGGCTATGATGAGAGTGAAATGATTAACTTTATGTAAGAATGTTTAAGGGAATATTAGAATATAAAAAATATGCTTTTATTAGCGTTATTCTTAGTGATTTAAAATATGGTGATATTAAAATTACTTAATAGAAAACTGGGGAGTAGGACTAAAATAGTTTAACATACTACAACAATAAATTATAATTTTTAATATCTAGTCATTAAATACAAAACAAAAGAGTTTTATTTTATACCCCAACAATTCAAGTAAATTTTATATCTGCATCCCCTTATAAAGTGCGTAGTATTTTAATAAAAATCCTCGTAAATAAAATTTTTTTTTGTGGATACTCCCAAATGTATTTTCTTTCGCTATGTAAATCTATAATTCTAATGAACTTACTAATACCGATAACAATTTAACATCAGACTCATTATCTATAAGCGAAACACAATTAAACTTAGCTAACTTGGGTTTATAACAGATTGCTTAGTAAAATCTAGCTTCAGAAAAAGGAAAAAACTGGCTTTAATTAAGTTTTTTAATATAAACTTCATTTAGTATTATTATGAATTTGCTTTAATCAATAACTTGAGTTATATCAATAATTGGCTTATTTTCATAGTTAAAGTTATGGGTTTTAATTTAGCAAAGAGAAAAAAACAAAATGAAATTTTTATAATTTAATGCTTTTAGAAATGAATGTAGAAAATCTTATACAGAGAGACTAATTTTTATTGAATATAAAAGTTTTGTTTTTGTGAAACACCTTTATTCATTAGCAAACCTCACAATATATCAATTGAATTTATCATAATCCCTAATTTATATACTATAAAATAACACCTAAAAAGTATATCACTAATTCATTATATCATAACCATATATTCAATATAAGATAAGTCTAAACTACATTAAAATAAAATCATTTTCCAAAGGTAATTCCTCGATCTCAGATGTATCCACAAAGCAATCTTTAAAAAGCATCAACCCATTAATTAACGCCTCATTTTCAGTAACATTTTTCTCAAACATAAAAAACTCTTGTGCAGTCCTAAAATAAAACCCAAAAGTCATAGAACTCTCAAGTTCTTTAAACTTAGTCAAAATCAATTCAGAACAAAAAAAATCCTCTATAGGTAGTTTGCATTGATACTTATTATTCAACTGTTTAACAATATGTGGATCTAAACAAATAGCATTATCTCCTTTATGACCAGCAATATAAAGTGCTGATCGTGGTCTTCCTCCAACAATTCCAACAGAAGGACTAAGGCTTAAAAAAAGTTTTACAACATCATAAAATTTGCTTTCAAGTTTTTTATGCCCAAGCATAAGCGGGAAAAATATTAGAACTCCATTTCTCCATTCTTGACTTTCTGTGTTATTTTCACGATCTGGGTTTTCAGTTTCATCCATTGCAAGCATTAAAACTTGATCTTTATATATAGTGAAATCTGTAAAAAAACAGCAACGAAAGCCAGGGATTGGGTTGATTTCTGATAGTTTAACTATGGCTGAGCAAACTTCAGCTGAGCAGAACCAGTCACCTGCTTGTTTGTTTGTAACACCAAGATTGATAAGGTTGTGGATTGAATAAGGTGCTGATAAACCTTCTTCTATTAGATGAAACAACCCAATGCTTGTTTCTTTGTTTTTTTTGTAATGTTTTTTTAAAGTGTTTAGTAGAAGCATTTGTCCCGCACGGATTGTACATCCCCATCCAGCATCGGAATTGTAGTATTTCTGTTTTTTTTTGGTCCGAAGTATTGGTAAAAAGTTGCTTCGGTATGTTACCCACAGAATACTTTTAAATTTTTCTGCGAATTCATTGTAAGCTAATAAATTAGGGATTGTTTTACCCATAGCTGTGTAGATGTCAGTATGATCAGAACTTAGATAATTCCCTAAAGGCTCTTCATTTTGCTCATTAGGGTTTCTGGTTTCATATATTTCTCTTTAGATGTCAGTATGATCAGAACTTAGATAATTCCCTAAAGGCTCTTCATTTTGCTCATTAGGGTTTCTGGTTTCATATATTTCTCCTAATAGCACAACAGGACTGTCTATGCTATATTCAAAAAGATCTTCAATCCTTGAAGATTTGATATTGTATCTAACGTAATTAGTGAACTTACTAAGCCAATTTGATTCCATAAACTTATTATTATATAAATACTAGAAATTGATACATAAAAATCAATAAGCTGGGTTTCTTTTGCTAAATGGCCATGTGCATTCATGCCAATTACAAAAACTGGGATGATAGGCTCTTCATTTGGATCTGAGGATGCGAATTTTTTTTAAGGTTGCTTACACGGTTTTAAATTTTGACTAATGAGTCTTCTACTGATATGTAAATTTTAATACAGCCTATAGACAAGTGGTCTGAGATTTTTTATAACTTTCATTAGGACTTTATTGATTTCAGTAGCTTTGATTTTTCAAGTGTGAAGCAGTTGGGTTAAAAGTCCTGAAATCGCTAGAAAGCTTGAGGAGCTCTAAGGTCATTTTAAACTTTTATAAGTATGTTATTGTGCGTGTGAATATATTAGTTGAACTTTTCCAGCTTTGGCTAACGGACTATCATAAAGCGTTAAAATGTTCTGGTGGAGATTGTTAGTTCTGTAATCTGCAGGATTTTTTTCAGCTTTAGAAATTATATGAACATAGTCATCGGAGTTCAATAAAACATATTCTACTGACTTTCTTTGTTGGAAAGTCTTAAGTAGTCTAAAATAATCTTATGCTTTTTCAAAAAAATACCATTTTATTTTCCATACCGATTATTATTAGATGTATCATCTACAATCAGATTTGCTAAAAGTCATGTTAATCTCTTAATAATTAGCTAATTAGATGAAGATCTGGCTTACAATGTTTGCACAAATCATTGGGAACATTATAATGCACAAGAAAGCGCAACACACTATAAAAGCATATATAAAGATTTTCCTCTTAAGCTCAGGTCCAACCATCTGCGAAACCATTTTAATTGGATTCATAGTCAACTGCACACGTCCTTCAGGCGCCGGCAGATTTGGTTCAATATTAGGTTCGCTTCTCCCTTCTCCATTATTGCAAGCTATAGCTTTGATTTCAGGCACAATCTCAACAGAAATCATAACTTTCCCAACATCTTTCTCAATCCCATTTTCATCCTTTGTTTTGAAATTCAAGAAAAACTTTTCAGACTCTTTCCTTAAAGCTCTTTCTGAAATTCTTCCTGAAGTTCCGTATTTCTTAACAATATCCCCAGTTTCTAAAGCTTCATGAGTTAATGAAGTTAAATCTAAACAAGCATCTCCAATAGCATCATTAGAACTAAGAATGTCTCTATCCCATAAGCTTAAATTTAGCACACATTTAGTTTCTTCACTAACAAGAATATTAAATTTCATTCTCCAGTTCCATGAAGCTTCACCTCCAGCAGCTCTATAATGAGTATCAGTTTCTTTTTTTTCTCCATCATTTAATGAAGCTACAACATAAAGGTCAGAAACTCCTTCAGAGTCCATATTAGGTACATCTTCACATCTCCAAACTATAAGACGAAGTTGAAACTTTTCAGGGGGTTTTGGGGTTAGGTCCCAAGATGGGGGAACATTATTTGAAGGGTGGATTTCGACCCATAACCTTAGAAACCCTTTTGGTTGCTTGCATGATTTTACTAGAAGTTTACGAACTTCAATAGGTTTTTCAATCATTTTTTTCCATGATTCATTGAAAAACCGGTCTTCTAAGTCAATTTTCGTTGTCCCGATTTTTTCGTCGGAAAACAGGTCGTCAAGGTCCCAGACTTGGATTTTTAACGTGCTGTCTCCAGGGAAAGTTGTACTTAAGTCGAAACATTTTAAGAATTTCGGGTTTGCATTGTCCATTATAGCGTTATCACGGTCAGATATTTTGATTTTACCAAGCTTGAGTACTAGATAAGGGTCAGAAGGACTGTTAGCATCTTTTTGCTCAAGGTTCATACCATCGATTATATAAACTCTTACAATACATTCGGTTTTTACTAAAAGAAGTCTAGCGATTTGTTCAATATCATCATCTTTTTCTTTAATTCCATCTTTTATGTTTTTGATTCTTACTAGACCTTTAAAAGTCCCTGCTTCAGTTAATGTAGAGAGTTCGTTTTGGTTCGAAGACTTTTTAGAAAAAATCCCTGTACTGACGCCTCGAACTTGACCTTTTCTTATTGGATAAGACTCAAAAGGTGTATCGCCGAACAGATTTGACCGTTCTAAAGCTGTGTCAATAGCATATCTATAATGTTTTTTCCCATCATTAGGTGTTCTGTTGTAACCAAGAGAAAGGAAGCTGCTTTCGTTAAATTTGACTTCTGCTGATTTTTTTGGATCTTTTCCTATAGGTTTAAATTGTGGCATGACAACAGAAAGTCTTGAGTTTTGAAGTTCTGATAAACTCAAAGGCATGAATTCAGGGACAACTGAACGAGCATTTCTATTTGGCTCAGGGACCACATCTTTTTTAGGATTATGAGAAAGAAGTGGCTGATCTTCATTTAAATTATCTTCATCAGCTGGTAATTCTGTCACAGCAGGTAGATTATCAATAGCTGGTTCTAAAAATGATAATGGGTTTAAATCCCCAGAATGAGCTTCAGAAATTTTTTGAATAAACCCTTCTTTAGCCTTTTTCATAAAAGACTGTTCTGTGATTTTCTTTGAATAAACTCTATGAAGATTAAGCTGAAATGTTCCTAATATTGGCTGTGACCTTCCAGACATTAAAAAGTCATAAACAGTGCAAGTAATATTTGGACAATAAAGAGGATCAACTGGGATTTTAGTTTTAAAAGATAGAACTGCGCCAATATTTGGATTAGGACCTTGGCTATTTGGCTGTGTTGAAAGTTCAGTTATAAGAGACTGTTCACCAGGAAGTTGTATAGCTCCAACATCAATTTTCAAAAAAGCTTTATTAACAGGAAGCCAGCCTAGGGCTGGCTTAAGATTTCTAAACCCTAAAGCATAAATATCGATACTAACTTCAGTGAGCTCTGGCATGAAGAAACCTGGAACTTTGCTATCAACAATCATAAAACTAACAAGAATTTCTCCTTCTTGAGTCTCATCACTACCTAAACTAAGCTTTTGCCACTCAGGCCGAGGACAACTTTCAGGATTCACCGCAATTGAAGCCATACTTATCGTACACATACCCATAATATCATCATTACTACCAGAATCATAATCCCAAACCTGTACAATGATAGGAGGTGCAGTATCAATAGATCCAATAGACACATTCATACTAAAAGATTCATACCAAATAGGATTTAATATCCCTTCTTTAGCATTTCTATCAGTTGAGCATTCTGAAGCTCCACATAATATTTTCACATATGGGTCAGCAAGTCCTGTAGGATCAGCTGCAGGAAGATTTTTGCACTGATACAAGTTGCAGATAAGTTTTTTTGTGCTTTTGCCGATTGAACCTTCGAGTTTTGTTTCCCAGAATTTTTTATCATAACCTGGTGATGCTAAAGTGTCTACAAAAATTCTTAATAAAACATAACCGCCTTCCCATTGATTCTCAACAAGGCCTATTGATGGGTCTGGAGTTAATTTTATCCACCTTTCCTTTGGTTTTGGGTCTTTAATCTCAGACTGTTTTATACGAGCATAACATATTGGCTTACCATCGTATATTAGATAAACAAAAATATCAGGTAAAATCGACCCATCAGGAATGCTTGCAACTTGTCTTTTTATGCTTTCATACCATTTGCAACACCCTTCTGAAGCTTCAACTCCTCTTGACTGGATTTTTGTATTAGCAAAACGAATCATTAAAGAAAAATTCCCTGTTTTTTTAGGAAGGTTTACTGCTTCAAAGACTTGTGCGTTTATTTGATAATCAGTTTCAACTTCAAAGGTCTCTTGGACTATGGATTCGATTTCAGGGTTTCTTATTGACAATACTTTAAGTGTAGCTTTTTCGCTATCTCTTTTGAAAAGCCTTAGAAGAATCCTCCCACGCCAGTGAGAAGCAAGCTTGTCATTTGTATTCATTGTTGTTGCAGCTTCATTTTCTACATTTTCTGGTGCACCAAAGATGTTCGCCCATATAAAACTACTATTTGCTTCATCTTGAATCTTGTCGAAATTAAATGATAAAGAGCCAACTAAATCATCATCGCCTAAAGTGTCGTGATCCATAATAAGAATACTAACTTTATTGGCAATACAAGGTTGGCATACAGGAAGNAAGAATACTAACTTTATTGGCAATACAAGGTTGGCATACAGGAAGCCAAAGCTCTTGATACCATTCAGATGTCATTGTACCTTTATCAGCTGTCTCAGTTCTTGTTCTATTTTTCGCTGTAGCAAAACTTGCTACACAATAAGCATCACATGTGNGCCAAAGCTCTTGATACCATTCAGATGTCATTGTACCTTTATCAGCTGTCTCAGTTCTTGTTCTGTTTTTCGCTGTAGCAAAACTTGCTACACAATAAGCATCACATGTCCCGCTGCCTGTATCCATCTTTGGTAGTCCTGTCGCTTTAATAATCTGAATAACCAACTGTACAGATTTAACGTTAACCTGTGGAGGGATCATGAGGCTTTCTGCAATTGTCTTAACTGTTAAATCTTCAGCTTTATCATCTTCATGTAAAATATTGATTCCTATCTTTACAAGTCCTCTCTGAACAGTCACATCTTCTGAATAAGGATTTGATAATATAATCCACTGATGGAAGATTGAATGTTTAGGTTGGAAGTATAAATATGTAAAGTCAAGTTCATAAGATCCTATAAGAGAGTCTTTTATAGTTTTTGAATCTTTGACTTCTATTAAAAATTTTTCACTTTCTAAGTCGTTAACTGTGCAGTTCAATTTTGAGAAGTAAAGATGCTCACTCCAGATTGATGTTGCCCCTGAGGTTACATCTTTTAGTTTTCGTGTGCATTTCGTTTTACCGAAACATTTTATTGAAATCACAGGATTGAAGTTCTTGTCTCCTGAGGGTGGAAGCAGACCCTTGGACTCTTCAATGAAGATGTGGACTGTATAATCTCCCTTCTTAAACTTCTCCTCTCCTTGCTTTTCATCAACTTTAGGCTGAACTGCCTCCTTATTTTCCATATTTATACCATTAATTTTTCCTGGTGAATAGAGAACCAGGCCCTTTAAAATAACTTCTAGCGCTCGCTTTCTTTTTACTCAAGATTTTCTTCCACGTTCTCTGAATGAACACTATAGCAGCATGTATCTGTTGATATAAAATACGTGTTTGATATCTCTTGACATGCTTCTGGATCACAATGACAGCATTTCTCTTCTTCAAATACATTTTTCTCACAATCCATCCCCGATAGCATTTCTGTATTCTAACAATTTTAATATGGAAATCAGGCATTTCCTCTAAACTTGTTAAAAAAGGAAATCTGCGACTATTAAAATTCTGCGATCGCTGCTGATAAGTCTTCTCTTTATAAGCTATCGGCAGTAACTCAGCATTAGCTGGCATAACAAATTCTTTTGTTTTTTCAATCACAGGGACAAAATTCTTACGTGACTTATGCAGATTAAGATTGTTAATCTTTTCCTTAGCAATTTTCGCTTGTTTTTCAGCTTCAACTAATTGTTTGGTATACTTGCTTAATTGATAATTTCTTTTAGCAAGAAAACCTTTACAATGTTTTTGTATAAGAATAGCTGCTGAGTTTCTAAGCCTATTGAGCATTCCCTTGTCAAAATGTTCAACTTGAGTTGCTATACTCACTTTTTCTACAAGTCTTTGAGTATCAATTGTAAGTGTTTTATCCTTGCTATCTAAGATTTTCGAGTCTTCCCCAGTCTCAGCTTCTTTTTCTGTAATTTTATCAATATTAGTTTTCTGCTTATAAGTATTTACGACCTCTTTTGCACTATCTACATTAAATTCTTTTGCCAAACTGCTTGCATCGTATCTAGATCTTTGTCTGGTCTTGACTCTAGTTTCTTCTTTTTTAAACATTGGCTGAAGTCGTTCTCCAGTTAAAAATCTTACACTATCCTGCTTTGGCCTGGTATCTATTTCAGCATTTCCAGATGAGTATCTTGTTGAACTTTTAAAGCTCCTTCTTGTTAAATCTTTTGATATATTAGTAGCTGTTTTTGCAGGAGAATGATGTGGTGATGCACTTGTAGTCTTACGAATCACTTGGGTGCTTTTGAGACTCCTTATAAAACTTTGAGTTAAAGGATGTTCATCGCCGAAATGCTCTTGAGATATTTGAAAAGCGTTTGTGTAAATGTTAAAAGCATTCGTCATTTGGGATAAGAACTCATACTCAACTCCAGCGTTATGATGAGCTACTAGTAAAGTTGTTACCAAGCTTGGATCATCAAGATACTTTGATTTAAGAAGGTTTAAAGCTTTTAAAGCATGAGAAAGGGCAGAACTATGGTCTTCAGTCTGTGATAGTATTGCACAAATATTTAAATGAGTTCCTGCTAGGTTATTGATATCAATTGGAGGTTTACTAGAAATTTCAAGTGCTTTCTTATGAAAATTAAGGGCTAGGTTTGGATTTCCAGTCCTCTTATAGAAGCATCCAAAGTTGTTTAAAGTAATTCCATACAGTTTTTGCATATTTTGCACTGAGCCTGAACTGAATATGTTTTCCACTTTGCTTAGGTATGATAGAGCATTTTTAAAGTCATTGTTCTTAAGGCACTCCATTGCCTTACGGTTGTATGAGAAAACCAAACTGTCACCGTTCGTGCTTTTCATATTTACATAAGAGTAGAAATGGTAAAGATGTGATTTTGTGATAAATAATATATTAAGAATCTGTTGAAAAGAGAAGAGTAGAGAGGAGGTTGGGGAAGATAGGATAAAGTTTTATGAGAAACTAATGTAAAATAGTTAATTGGGATAATTTAGAGGATTTAATGTTGATTTTTGGGGGGGAAATGAATAGATTTGATTTAGATAGTATAGTTAGTAGAAATTATTAACAATTTAAAAAATTTTATCGCTTTGAAATAATAAATATATATTGGAGATTTATGAGTATGATTTAGACTAATTTCATGGAAGCATTTAATTTTTTATAATAAGATTTATTATGTGAAGAAGTCTGTTGTTGTCAATTGATAGATTAGAATTTTGTTTGTTGCATAATATAATTTATATAAAGCTTATAAGATAAAAATCTGTTTGAATATTTTTATTATATTCAAGCACTTTAGAAAAATTATTATCAAAAGTATACATTAAAATTTTGTGTAAAAAATATATTTAAACTTATTTAAAGTCTATTTATAAAGATATCAATACTAGTTAGGAATAAATCTATTTATTGAAGTGTTGAATGATTTTAAAATATATTACTTATTAGATCTAGCTTAGTTATAGAAATGAAAAATTCAAGTGAATTCCAGAAGCTTGAACCAACTTATGAAGACCCTACTGGGCCCAAGTCTCAATTTATGAATTCTACAGCAGGACTTGGAGCTACAGGTTCAGCATCTCTTAAAGGAAAGCTCCTAAGCTTAGAGGAGCTTGTCAGATCAATAACAGAGGAAATGAATTACCATAAAAAAGAGGTTCAGATTCTCCGTTCTGAAAAAGACACCCTTGAGGGCGTTTTAAACATGAAAATAGTTGATGTAAGAAAGAGTTTGATGAATGAAATAACTAGGGTTGAGGATGAAATGAAAAGACACTTCGCTCATCAAAAAGCTGAGAATTCTCGTCTGCAGCAGCAAATAACTCAACTCAAAGGCGAGAAAACTTCACTTCAACAGCAGTTGCTGGGTCTCCAAAGGAGAATAGCTGAGCTTGAAAACCAGATTGGTAATGAAGACGCTTAACTTAGTAATAGAGAAAATTAAGTATACATAAATGTCAATTATCAATTTAAAGGACCTACCACATGTAAAAAATGACTTTGATTTATTTTGCTAGTTTATATTGATATTCTTCCTGATATCTTTTTGTGTATTATCAGCGAAAACTTATCAGATATAGTTTTAAACTTAGGAAAATAGATATAATTTATTTTCAGATAATTTGCTATGATAATCGGACATGAAATTAGAAAACTAAGCTTTGATTTTTAAACTATGGGATATTCGGTTTGTATTCTTTATGGAAGATTAAAAATGTTTGAAGATGAAGGTCTTGAGCTTGCTAACAACTTTACTCCTCCATTACTAAAGAGAAAAAATTTACAGCCTATAAACCTCAATAATTTACCCAATTTGCACCGTGAAGCTATGCATGTTAGTGCCTTAGCTTTCCTTTTTTTATGAATTTGTTGGAAGTATAACAGAAGAAAAGGTAAAAATAATTTAAAACACATGAATCGACTACAAATACTCTACTTATATTCTAAAAGGTAACGAAGCTGAGGTTTTCTCTTTTTTCTACTTCATTTGAAGCTTTCAGATGTAAAAGTATTACTTGGTGAATGGACTGAGCCTGCCCCACCTAGATCTTACAATTCTTTAGTACTTAAAATTTTCATACTGTTGCAGAATCTGTTTATTATGCACACTTAAGAAATGTATTACAAATGAAAGGATTTTTTATTTATCTTTTTTATAAACTTCAATTTTTTATTCTATTTTGCATATCGCGATGATGAGGGTAATTCTTCATCATCATCTCATTATCTTCTAACCTAAATCCATTTCTTATCTCTTCCTTAAAAAGTATATCAAATAATTTATATAGGCTAATAAAAATCAAAATGTCAAACCAAAGCGAAATTTTCATAGTCATGGAGAAACCCAAAAAAAGTAATCCAGTTTTTTACTATGTCTCTGAAGGGCTTTTAAGTTGTTTGCACACAGAAAAGCTTCAAAGAGGTTATGACTTAAAAGCTTTAGACTCAAACCGGCGAAGTCCTCTACATATTGCCAGTTATCTTGATCTTGAAGCTATGTCTCTATACCTTCTTATGTCAGGTTTAGACGCAAGCATGCAAGATAAATTCGGCCAAAGTGCTTTTCATGTTCTTTTTGCTAAGGGTTGCTACAAAACCTTGCTAGTACTCTTAAATTATGACTTATTCACAAGTAGGAAGACCCTTTATGAGTGGATTATCCTTTTGAAATTCGGCATAAGTATGCAAAACATAAGTTTAAGGAATACAATTGCCATGTATTTATCTAAAACTCTAAACTTATCAAGACTACCTCAAAAACCAATAGAGTCCAAAAAGGAACTTAAGGTAAGAATTGATGATTATGTTAAGAAGACTGCTGATCGATATAAAAATATGCTATGTATAACAGATAATTATAGAAGAAATCCACTGCATTATGCGGCTATGAGCAAATATACTTGGTGCTTTAAGGTTGTAGAGACAGCTTTTGATGATANAACTGCTGATCGATATAAAAATATGCTATGTATAACAGATAATTATAGAAGAAATCCACTACATTATGCGGCTATGAGCAAATATACTTGGTGCTTTAAGGTTGTAGAGACAGCTTTTGATGATACCGTCGGCCTAGGAAGTTTTTTAGAGTTCTTTAAAGAGATCTCAGCTTTACTCACACCTGGTGTAGTTGTTGATCCTAATAAATACTCTCATGTTTTAGAAGAAGCTTGCGAAATCTATGAAACTGGAATTTACCCACAGATAGCTCAAGATCTTATAAATAAAGTTAGAACTGTCAGACAACAAGCAGTTAATGCTAAAGATATAAATGGACATACACCTTTACATTTAGCTTGTCTTGCTGGTGACTGCAAAATAGTAAAGATACTAGTTGCAAATGGGGCAGATAAAAGTATTAGAGATAATACTGGGAAGAAACCTTTGGATTTATGTTCAACAAAACTTGTCATGAGATATTTAGTAAATATTGATGAAGCAGTACAAAGAGGTGATGAAAATGGAGTTAATCATTTAGTGAATTCAGGGTATAACGTGAATTTAAGCAAAACTGAATTCCAGCTGAGCAGTTTACATTTAGCAGTATTAGGTGGGCATTTATTAAAAACAGTTCTTGATTGTGAAGGAGATGTTAATGTTGCTGAATGGAATATGTATACCCCTTTACATTATGCTGCAATGACAGGAAAAGCTGAAGATGTTAATATGCTAGTTAAAGAAGGAGCTAATGTTATGAGCCTTTCAGCGCATAAACTAACACCTTTACACCTTGCTTGTAGATTTAATAAAGTTCAAGCTATACAGGCTCTTTTAAAAAATTCGGCTAAAATTGATGCTAAAGATCATCATGGATGTACTCCACTTATGATTGCAGCTAAGAATGGATCTTTGGAAGCTGTTAGAGAATTACTTACTGCTAGATGTGATATTGCTGCGGTAGATCAAAGAAAGTGGAATGCTTTACATTATGCTAGTTTTCATAGTAAGGCTAAAGTTGTCAAATTACTGGTTAAATGGGATGCTGATACGAATGTTTTGAGAAATGCGTATAATAGTCAAGGAAAAGTACCTTTAGCTTTGACATCACACTTACCTACACGTAAAGCTTTTGATAGTAAGATATAAATAGCTATTTGGCTTGCTGCAGCCACTGGAAACTTAGACCTCGCTAGAAGATTGTTGAGAAAAAAATGGGATGTCAATGAGCCAACTGTTCATGAGAAAAAGACTCCTCTTATGGTTGCAGTTGCAAATGATCATATTTTAATGGTTAAGTTCTTATTTGAAAACGGAGCTAAAGCTGATACAATTGACTATAACGGAAGGGCGGCAAGTGATTACTTTACAGAAATAACCAGTGATAAAATTCGTTATATGGTTGAAACTAGGTCTAAAAAGCGCTTGGCACCTAAAAATCAGCATGGAAGAACTAACTCTTTTTAACTTAGCTTATTTTAATTTGAATATGTGTATAATAAGCAATAAAGTTAATCATCAAAACCAAAAAAAAATATAAATCCAATAGCTTTAATAATGCCATCCATAAATCTCTATTCATTCAAAAAAGAGTTTATCTATTTATTATAAATAAAGTGTTCATCATCTTTCATTATATTCTAAAGTCTTACAATCATCATCATCTTTTCTTCTTTAAATCTTTACATTTTTAATACAAAGTTTATGATTATAGATAAGATGTTTATAAATACAAGTAACAATGTCTAAGAGAGTAAGCGGAATTCCATTTGTCAAAATTGCTATGCCAGTTCCTAGAGAGCAAGCTGAGGAAACTTGGAAATCGCTTGATCATTCCATAGGGCTTATTTTCGATTTTCAAGCATCTAAACTAAGTTTCGAAGAACTCTATCGAAAAGCATACGACTTAATCATTCACAAGTACGGCGATCTTCTCTATAACGGTCTAACAGACTCTTTTCACCGCCAGTGCTCAATCATTCTAAAAAAACTGCGTTCTGAGGTTTCTGGGAACCTTTTCGAAGTACTTCTCCAGTCTTGGACTAATTTCAAAATGTTCATCAACATGATTAAAGATATTCTTATGTATATGGATAGAAATTATGTCTCAAGTAAAAACCTGCTTCCAGCTTACGAACTTGGGCTTTCTATTTTCAAAAGCGATATCATACTTGATGCAGATATTTCTATAAAAATTCGTATCTGGATACTTGAGAACATAAAAAATGACAGAAACATGCAAATGATTAGCACAGAAAAATGTTTGATAAAAAATATTATAAACATGCTTGCAGAGTTAAATCCAAGAGAAAAAAATATTTACATTTCTATTTTTGAAAATCCTTTCATTGAAGAATCTAGGAATTTTTTCACCCAAGAAGCTCAGGAATGGATAGCTTCAGACAGTTGTCCTGAATATTTGAAAAAAGTTGAAAGAAGACTTAAGGAAGAACAAGAAAGAGTTGAACAATTGATGGACCCAAGGACAGAAAATTTGATACTAAAAATTGTAGATGAATGCTTTATCAAAGCACATGCAAGAACTTTAGTTAGCATGGAAGGTTCAGGATGCTCTAGAATGATTGATAATCTTCAATTAGATGATCTTAAAAGGATGTATTGGCTTTTTTCTAGAGTTCCTGAGTGCCGTAAAGAAATATCTTTTCATCTAAGTTCATCAATTGAGGCTGAAGGGTCAAAAATTATATCTTTAGTTGATTATAAGAAAAATTACAAGCAACTAATGGACGATCTGTTGAAAATCAGAGAAAAATATGACTTGATCGTTACAAAGAGTTTTGAAAAAGACCCAATAATGCAGACTTGTATGAACTTGAGCTTTGAAAAATGCATAAACAAAAATGCCAAAACTGCTTTGGCTTTAACTTTATATATAGACAACCTTCTAACTAAAGGTATAAAAAGTATGAACGAAAACCAAATCGAGACAATTTTTGATCATGCTATATTAATATTCAGATATATAAGTGATAAGGATATTTTTGAAGCTTATTATAAACAAAACCTATCAAAACGCTTGCTTGGATCATCATCACTATCAGACGATGCAGAAAGACTTATGATCCGCAAACTTAAAATTGAATGTGGTTCGCATTATACATCAAAAATTGAAGGTATGCTTATAGATATGAGGCTTTCTAAAGATTCTTTAAAAGATTTCATTAACCCAAATGATATAATTGATTTTAAAGTCTTGACGGCTGCATTCTGGCCACAAGCTCAAGTTCAACCAATAATCCTGCCTGTTGAGTTCAGTACTAAAATTGAAAGATTTAGAAGACTTTATTTAAATAAATATTCTGGAAGGACACTGATTTGGACTACAAATCTTGGAAATGCTGAAATTAAATCTTATTTAGGAGACAATAGAGAGAAACATGACTTGGTTGTATCAACTTATCAAATGATTGTTTTATTAATGTACAATGATAAAACTGCTTATAGATATGAGGAAATATATGAAAGTCTTAATATAGATGATAAAGAATTTGAGTTTCATGTACTTGGGTTAGTTAAATGTGGGATTCTAGTTAAGAAAAATAATGAGAAAAAATTAGAGAATGACACTGTGCTAATGCTTAATGCAGATTTTAAGTATAAGATGTATAAAATTAAGGTCCCGATATTACAAAAGAAAGAAAATACTGATGATGTATGTGAAAATGAAATTCCAGAGATTGTCGAGGACGACAGGAAGCATATGATTGAAGCTATTATTGTTAAAATCATGAAATCTAGAAGGGTTATAGGTCATCAGCAACTAATTAGTGAAGTGAGTAAAATGATTTCTTGGAAATTTGTGGCAAGCAATAAGCAGATCAAAGGCCGTATCGAGAATTTAATAGAACGAGAATTCCTCCAGCGTGATCCAAAAGACTCAAATGTCTATCTTTATATAGTTTAGTAAAATGTCATTTCCATTTATATAATGTATTTAATCATATTTATCTCTATAGTCTCAGGAACATTCTGTGTTTACAACGAAAGGGCTCTTATCTTAAACTCCTACCTTTCAGAAAAATTCGAAAAAAATAGTGATCGAACCTGCCCATCATGTAAACAAGACTGTGACCTTCTTCGAACAACCATAAGCACTTTACCAAACCTTGAAGAAGCAATGCTCGGACGTCAAGAAAAGATGCAATTCAATACAACTCATTATTTACTTCAAACACCAATAGTCGAACCTTTTCCTAAGCATTTAGAAGTATCAATAGTAGCAATGGGCTGTTTCTGGGGAGTGGAGAAGCTATTTTGGAAAGAAAAAGGGGTGATTTCTACAGCAGTTGGATATGTGGCTGGATTTACTCCTAATCCAAACTATGAAGAAGCATATACTGGACAAACAGGCCATGCTGAAGCTGTGAAAATTGTTTTTGATCCTAGAGTGACTTCTTTTAGAAAAATCCTCAAATTATTCTGGGAAAACCATGACCCGACACAAGGCATGAGACAGGGAGAAGACTTTGGTACGCAATATAGGTCGATGATATTAGCAATGACCCCAGAACAAAGAGAAGAGGCAATTATGAGCAGGAATTTGTTTCAAAAAGAACTTTATAAATTGGGAATGGGGACAATTACTACACAGATCACACCTGCGTTTGAGTTTTATTATGCTGAAGACTATCATCAACAGTATCTAGCTAAGCGGCCTGGAGGGTATTGCGGTATTGCTGGTACAGGTGCTTATCTTCCAAAATCATTTGAATAAGTTAGTGAAATAGATTAATTTTTTTTATGGAATATGGCAAGTTTATTTAGCGATTTGTTCTGATAACCACAATATAGCTTCATTAAAAACTTCATTTTCTTGCATTAAATCTATAAGAAAAGCTTTTATTTTCATTAAGGAATGAAGGAGATCTAGACCAACTCTTGAATTTAGTTCTTGAAGGTTGTGCAAGTCAGGATTTCTTGAGTTGAAAATTATAAGGAAAGCTGCTTCTCTAAGTTCTTCTTCATTTGTTAATATATGTAATTCTTTTCTCACTTCTAAAAATCTATCAGGCTTATCAGCATCTATTACAAAAACAACTGCTGCAAAGTGTATGTTTTTATATAGAGTAGGCCATAAGCATTTTAAAGTAGATTTACCTCCTACATCCCAAACTGCTACTTTAACTATGCCTCTTAATCTGATCTCTTCGTAGTTGAAACCGTATGTTGGTTCGAAACTATCCCACTTATCTGCATAGAGAAAGGTTGTTTTCCCTGCACCATCTAAACCTAAGACAAGTAATTGTGGTAATGTATTGTAAGAGCTACAAATTCCCATTTAGTCCTTTTATGAATAAATTATTGAATTCACTAAAATCAAGAATGCACAAAAACAATATTCAGTGAACTTAGGGAAAAAATCCAAAAGTTCTTAATAAACTGTAAATTCTCAATCAACGAATTATTCCCTAACTTTATCCAATTTATAAATATAAATACAGATCTTATACCTCGTATCAAGAAAAAGTTATCAGTTCTCTTTCAAATGATTGCAGATCTAAATTAATATTTGACTTACAAAAAATTTTTTTTTTGTCAGGAGATGTTTAAAAAGAGAGAAAAAAATGCATTTTCATCAGATCTTCATATGTAAAAGTACTAATTACATATGTTAAAGTTAAAAATGATTTGTTACTACCACAAGCAACTCTTATTCTAGCAAATATTTCTTTAGCTGATAGCAATTCCTGCGATATAATACATGAAAATCATATTATACGTATTTTATTATTATTGATTGAAAATAATATAGGGGCGATTCATGATAATTTTGTGGGCGATTAAAATCTTTGCTTAGACTAGTCATGTGCCCAGACAACCCTAATCAATTTTAGCCTTTTTGAGAATTATTTTTATAAAATGACTTTATTTCGGATGCATAGCATAATATTAACTTGAATTAAATAATATAAATGCAATTCGCTTTGCTTGATATGAAGATTTTATTAGAAAACTCTTTATTCGACCTCTTTCATTGTTACTCTGTTTAAAGCTAATTATCTAAGCTGGAAATGTAAGAATAGTCTATAAAGAAGAGAATAATCATCATGGACTTAGCTTTTGTTTATTGAAGCTGGCTAAAATTAAAATAAATAGGATTCTTCAATAGTCCTTTCATAATTTTAGTTAAACTAATTACTCTGATTAAATAATAATTTTAAAGTTATGTTGTTATGTACTTGGTAATGGCCAAAAAAGTCTGACAATTGCTTCTGGGGTAGTAAGACCTTCAATTCTTGCTTGGGCTGCTTGCTGAATAATTTTATCAAGAAAAGGTGACTTGCAGCTTTGATCAAAAACTTTCCATATAATAGTCTTTAGATCTTCAGGCAAATCCAGCAACTTAGAAACATTTTCAGTGCATTTGATTATTCTTTTATTATTTTTATCAACAATATCAATACAAGCAAGCATATCATCCATCTCATAATCGCTCTTTATAGCATAGTTTGTAACATTTTTATACTGCTCTTCTATTCTATTCAGAAGCTCTTCTCCAAAATGATCTTTAAGTTCTTCTATCATTTTATTGATATTTTGAACAGTCATTATATAATCTTCATAATTTTTAATAAGCTTTTTTATTTTGAAAGAGTAGCCTTTATATTGGCATTTAAGGTAAGGAGGCTCATCTTTTTCAAAAACTATACAATTCGCTTCTCCCTTTGCATTAGTGGCAATAATAACAATAAATACTCTCATAATCTCGTAAAATTCTGGGCATCTTTCCCATAGTTTTTCACATTCAAGGCTGCGAATGAAGTCAGTGAATCTTAAGTCTACTTCTGTTCTGCTGAATTCAATTTTTTTTACTTCCTCTTCTAATTCCTTGTAAAGTTTATCTAATTTTTTAATTCCTGTTAATTTTAGAGCTTGGCCTGGGGCTGCTGAGGGTATTTTACTTGATGAAAATCCCATAATTTTATAGAATTTATTAACATTTCATAGTGATTTTTAGAGTTATAATGCATTTTTAACATGCTAAATAGTTAAACCATTCTTAAATAATAGAAGGAAGAAGAAGTGAGATTTAATGAAGTTATTTTTAAATTTATGCAAATATTAATGAACAATTAGAATAGTTCTATAAGAATTTAAATATATATAAGTCACTAATATCATAGTCTGAATACATAATTTATTTATTCTTTAATGTTATTTCCAGCCTATACTAATAATGATCTTTATTTCTTCCCAATCACCTTTATCCTAATTCTATGATCTCTACTGTATTTGCATTTCCAAAATTTTGCTTAATCATTTATAACTCAGATTAATTCAAAATCTGTAGGCTCATTATCATAGTTAATTTTTAAAATGCAATTTCTTTTGCTCTCTCGAGGTATATATTAACTGTATAATAGCATGGCCAATTAGATTGACTGTTGGCATAATTTCAAAGTTCTGAACCAAAGGTTAAGCATAAGTATCACATTTTTATAAGGAACTTTACAGTTGTAAAGTGCAGTCTCGTGCCAAACAAAATCTAATTCTTTGAGTATTTTTTGGAAAGATTGTATCTAAAAATTATTTCCCCATAAGATCTAATACATTTGGCATACTCTATCGCAACTTCAAGAAAATTTTGATAAGCAATATACTTTAAAAAAAAACTGTTAAACTTTACTAGCAATGCTCAAAACCAAAAACAAGCCCATTTTAATTAAAGACATTCATTTACTATTAAATTCTTTCAAAAAAGTTATCCTATTAACTCTTATTGAAATAAAAACTGGTTAGCAAATACTATAACTTTGCCTAAAAATTTAATTTAACTTTAATTGTATTATATAAATATGAATATCTGTACTTTATAACAACGTTTAATATTATTAAACTGCTGTAATATATATCTTTTTGTTTGATCTTAACTATTTTCAACATATACCCTCTACTTTAATATCTTATATATTTCACTGTATCTAGAGCTAAGTAAGATTAATAAAATGAAATTTGAAGCAGAAGATACGATAAAGTG